>PVHP010026927.1:0-24284 GCA_004024765.1 Zapus hudsonius | reverse complement strand
TCCTTCCTTCCTTCCCTCCTTCCTTCCTTCCCTCCCTCCCTCCTTCCTTCCTTCCTTCCCTCCCTCCTTCCTTCCTTCCCTCCTTCCTTCCTTCCCTCCCTCCCTCCTTCCTTCCTTCCTTCCCTCCCTCCCTCCTTCCTTCCTTCCCTCCCTCCCTCCCTCTTTCCTTCCTTCCTTCCTTTTTCTCTTTCTTTCTTTCTTGCTTGCTTTCTTGCATTCTTCCTCCTTCCCTCTCCCTCTCCCCCTCTCTCTTTCTTTCTTCCTTCCTTCCCTCCTTCCTTCCTTCCCTCCCTCCTTCCTTCCTTCCTTCCTTCCTCCCTCCCTCCCTCCCTCTCTTTTTTCTTTCATCTTAACACTTTTCTTTCATCTTAACACTGCTTGAGATGAGTAACCATCTGTCCACACCCCTCTGATCAAGTTCACAAAGTAAAGGTTAATTTGCAATGTTACCCTTGAAAAAAATTTAGATTTGTCTTCACACACACAAAAGGAGGTTGGAGAGATGACTCAGTCATTAGAGGTGCTTGCTTGCAAAGCCTGATGCCCAGGTTCGATTCCCCAGTCCCCATGTAAAGCCAGATGCACAAAGTGGCGCATGCTTCTGGAGCTTGTTTGCAGTGGATGGAGGCCCTGGCACGTCCATACCTACTCCCTCTCTGTCTTGAGGTACCAACCCTAAGAGCCTTTAGGAAGAAAAACAACTAGTGTGGGAATTTAGGGGCTCCAAGCAGTAATGTCAGTTAACAGCAAGCTTCTTTCTTTGTTGGACTCAATTTTTTTTCATTCTTACTTCCCTCTCTCCCTCCCTCCTTCTCCTTTTTTTTTTTAAATTAAATTTATTGTTTGAGGTAGGGTCTCACTCTAGTCCTGGCTGACCTGGAATTCACTATGTAGTCTCAGGGTGGCCTCAAACTCATGGTGATCCTCCTACTTCTGCCTCCCAAGTGCTGGGATTAAAGACGTGCACCACCACACCTGGCATCAACAATCATTTTTTAAAAATTTATTGACACTTTTCATACATGTACATAGTGTATTTTGAGCACAATCTCTTCCCCCACCCCTTTCCACTGTCAACCATTTGTCCTGGTCTTCGAAGAGCTATGAGTGCACGGCCCCGCCCATTGGTGAGCCTCGTGAATCTAGGGACAGAACACTGGACTACCTGTTTTCTTCTTTGGGCCTCAGTGGAGGAATCAAGCTATAAATTCAGATATTTAAAGAAGATTTACTAACTTTGATATTGACTACCTGAGGAGTATACTACTTCTTAGAAGTTGGATTAAAACTTATTATATTCTTTATCTCTTTATTTTTTTATCTTCATATCTTTTTTTTTTTTTTGAGGCAGGGTCACACTAGCTCAGGTTGACTTGGAACTCGGTAGTCCCAGGCTGGCCTCAAACTCACGATGATCTTCCTACCTCTGCCTCCCTAGTGCTGTGTGGTATCCTGCTAAAAGGCATGGAAGATACAGGGTTTTGCTGAGACCAGCAGGCTTCTGGGACTGTCTCCTTCTGTTAAGGAAGTCGAGGCAAGTCTGAGAACCCCAATAATCTCTAGTGAATCCTGGATACTCCAGCCCCCAGGCAGGCCATAGCTGTGCCCTAAAATAAGCAGGCAATTCAAGGCCTAAACTCAGTCCAGCTGTAATAACAAACCTAAACAGTAAGGTTGCATTTTCTCTGCTGATATCATGATTCTATATGTCACATAGTCCCCTCAATTTATCTATGCAAATTAGGCATCCAAAGGGTACTGGCCCCTACCAATCAACTCATGAGATGTCCACAGATCCTGCCCCTACCAATCCCCTTGCTGCCTATGCCCCTACCTCTGCCTTTTCCTCTATATAAACAACTTTCATCTATACAATAAATGAGAACTGTCCACTGCCGCGTTCTCCCGGGCGGCTATGCCCGTTGGCCTACTGCTGTCCCGAGCTGCTGTCCACCCAGCTCTGTGGATGAACCGGGGGTGTTAGTGTACAATGACCTCCGAAGTAATCCATGGGCCAGCAGTGCTGGCATTAAGCAACCACACCTGGCTAGTATTTGTTGAGACAAGGTCTCGCTGTATAGCCCTGGCTGGTCTAGCTCCCTGGAACTTAAACCAGGCTGGCATCAGACTTGCAGTGATCCTTCTGCCAGTGTCCACTGAGTGCTGAGATTATAGGTGTGCACCACTATATTCTGCTCTTTTACTTCATTTTATTATATTTATTTGCATGGGAGGGGAGGGCATAGCAGGGCCTCTTACCACTGCAAACAAGCAGCTGACACTTTCACCGCTTTTTGTTGTTGTTTTCAAGACAAAGTCTTTTTTTTTGGCCCAAACTGACCTGGAACTCACAACGATCCTCTTAGTTCAGACTCCTGGACCAAAGGCATGTGTCACCACACCAGGCTTGTTTGCATGTGGTTGGCTTCGGACTTACCTTTGCCTGCTGAGCCATCTTCCAGCCATTTTCACTTCTAAAATGGTTTAAAACGAGCCTGATCTGCTGTACATGTCTATTAACTGAGTCCTGTCCTGATGGGCAAGAAGCAGTTAGGACTTTGGATAGACTGGAACTGAAGAGCTTCGGACATTTAGCCAGTTGACGCTAACATGCTGTGCTCTGATGGAACATATTACTAAAGGGTATAGACGATTGTGCAGTTTTATTAGACAAAATAAGAAAGTACTTTAAACAAGTAGTTAAAACGAAAAGGTGTACTTGGAACTGTGGGAGCATTATAAGCCATTAACTGCCATTAAAAAGAAGTCCTTGGGGCTGGAGAGATGGCTTAGCGGTTAAGGCACTTGCCTCCAGTGCCTAAGGCCCCGGGTTCAATTCCCCATGACCCACATAAGGCAGACCCACAAGGTGGTGGCTCTGCTCCTCTCTCTCTCTCTCTCTCTCTCTCTCTCTCTCTCTCTCTCTCTCTCTCTCTCTCTCTCTCTCTGCTTGAAAATGAATAAATAAAATATTTTTAAAAAGAAGTCCTTGGAGGCCTGGGAAGATGGATCAGTACTTAAAGGTGCTTGCTTGCCAAGCTTGCCTTCCTAAATTGCTCATAAGCTAGATGTAAAAGTAGCACACATGTCTTTTGTAGAGTCAAGAGGCTTTGGGGTGTGTGTGTGTGTGTGTGTGTGTGTGTGTGTGTGTGTGTGTGTGCTCATACATGCACACACACTTACAAATAAATTTATTAAAAAGTCTTTAAAAAAGAAGCTGGGTATGGTGGCACCCACCTTTGTCCCAGCACTTGGGAGGCAGAGGTCGGAGGGTCGCTGTGAGATCGAGGCCACCCTGAGACTACACAGCGAGTTCCAGGTCAGCCTGGGCTAGAGTGAGACCCTAATTAAAAAAAAAAAAAAAAAAACCTGTACTGGGGATATGATTTAGTGGTTAAAGCTACTTACTTGCCTGTAAAGCCTGATGGCCTGGTTCAGTTCCTCAGCAACTATGTAAAGTCAGAGTCAAAAAATGGCACAAGCATCCGACTTTGGTTGCAGTGGCAAAAGACCTTGGTGTTGATGGAGGATCAGGTCTAGGGAGCGATTAAATTCTATAAGGAGAAGGAGATCCCAGACTCACGGACCCTGACTTTTGGATTCTTATCCACATTAGCAAAGAATTGAAAAACAGACTCCATGAAATATGAGGTTTATTTTAGGAAAAATTAGGATCCAGGGGGAAGGCTAGGTGAAAGGCTTGAGCTGGAAGGGAATTCTCCCCCTCACCTGGCTGCAAAGAGGGAGGAGAGATGGAGAAAGCCTGCTTCACACAGAGAAATCTGGGGGGAAAGCCTCTGGAGAAGACGCACACGTGTGCGCACACGCACACGCACACGCACACGGGGAAGGCAAAACATGAGCGCCCCAGCCAAAAGATCCCTCTCACAGAAGGGATGAGAGAATAAATGCAGCTAAGCAAGGAAAGTATCCATGGACAAAATACCTGAGGAGGCAGGCAGGGAAGGGAGGAGTTCTTCTCGTGCAGCCCTTTCCTGCCTTGTTTCGGGGTGTTTCGTTTATTATGGTTATTATTTCATTATCGCTTAATCTTCTCTAATCTCTAGGATGAGGTTGGTCTCTTGCTCTGCCTTCCATGTGTGTCTTCGCCGAGGCTTCTTCCCTACAGATGTCTCTATGGGAAAGATTTTCTTCACCACTCTCCTGCTTCCCAGCCAGGCTGGGAAGCGGTGCCCATGGGCACACGGAGCTGCCATGCCCTCCTCGTGGGGCGAGAATTCTATCTTGTTTTAGTTTCGTCTCCGATGTTGCTGAACAGATAACATACAGATAATTTTCACGTACTGAACCTTAATTGCTGCGGCTCCTAGGTCTCACCAATATTTCGAAACGAGTTCTATTTAAGTTACCTAAGCTGCAGAAGGGACCATTTGACCCACAGTTACCACTAGCTCATTAGCCTACAAATACAAGGGGTTTGGTCTTCCACCTGAGCAATCTTGGTGGCTCTCACAGTTCTCGGTTGGATTTTCAAACAAATTTTGTCTCTCTACACTAGGGAAATAAGGTGGTGCTAACCCAAGAAGCCTGGAAGTGAATTAATTGCTCCGAAACAGTTTCGGCTTGGGTCAGCCCCTTAGGAGTGTTATTTGCTGGGCTCTGGCAGATGCTACTGGGCAATTCACATTGGCATTTAAACAACATTAACCCACAGACACGTTTCAGGCTCTCTCAGGAATCATCGCTTCTTTCCCGTCTCAAGCTCCCTAAGTCCCGCAGAGCCGTAGATAGTTCTACTTTGATCGTTTCAAATGTGGCTGAGGCCTTCCGAGAAGGACGTCTTCCGTCTGGGGTTCCGAAGCAATGCTGTTCAAAGCATTGATCTTGATGTGACAGGCCCAAGAATGAAGCTAACACTGGACCTGCTGGACTCAATATTGCTGCTATCCAGGTTATTAAAAAGAAAGAAAAGAAAAGTAGAGCCAGGCACCTGTAATGTCAGCACTTGGGAGGAAAGGAGTTCAAGGCCAGCCTCAGTGACACAGTGAGTAGATGTGTGTATGCATGAATGTGCATGTGTTTATTCAATCCAGACGTTTGTTCTCTTCCCTGAATTCATAGTGGTTCTAGGGAGGCTTTAAAAAATCATTTATTTGCTTATTTATGAGGTAGGGTCTCGCTCTAGCCCAGGCTGACCTGGAATTCACCATGGAGTCTTAGGCTGGCCTGGAACTCACAGCGATCTTCCTACCTCTGCCTCCCAGGTGCTGGGGTTAAAGGTGTGCGCCACCACACCTGGCTGTGGAAAAGCTGTTCTTGATGAAGTTGTTACAAGAATATGACCTGACCGCTTCACTCCATCAAAGACTCACCATTTCAAGAATCCATCATGTATGTGGTAGTAGATTCTGCGTGATGTCAACAGATCCTCCCACGGCTCCTGCTTTTCCAGAACACAGGCTCCTGAAACACTGACTTCATCTCCATGCTGTATGAGGGGCGCCTAGGGAGGCAGGGGACTGTGAAGAAGGTGGACAGAGTAAAGGAAAGTGGGTCAGGGCACAGGAGAGAGAGACCCAGGCAGGAGTCACACACTACATATGTGAGTGTGGACATGCACCGGTGTGTCCTGGTCTTTCACAGTGCTTGAAGCTTATCCTCACCCTATGTATTTAAACCTAAAGAATACATGCACAGCTGGGCGAGGTGGTGCATGGCTTTGACTTTGACCCCAGTACTCGGGAGGCAGAGGGATGAGGATCACTGTGAGTTCGAGGCTAGCCTGGGACTAAGAGTGACTTCCAGGCCAGCCTGGGCTACAGTGAGACCCTACCTCGAAAACAACAACAACAACGACAGAAAGAATATAGTGCACTAACATCACTAGTAGAAATGAAAATGAACGCAACCAGCTTGAAAGGCCATTTGGCAAAATTCTAATGGTTTTCACCCTTTTGCTTGGACAATTTTACTCCAGGTCTAGAGAAAATTTCCTTTATGAGCTCAAAGAGACAGGAATAAGATAAGATGGTTTTAATTTAATTAATTATCTTCTTTTATTTTAATTCCATTACTTGTTTGTTTATTGACTTCTTTTTACTTTTGGGGGGCAGGGTGTCGTGCCAGCTCAAGTTAACCTGACATGACTCTGTAGTCCCAGACTGGTCTCTGTTAGAATGGAAATGGCCACGAGAGACCACTCTGAAAGGAAAGGTTTTAATAGGAGGAAAAGCGAGCTGCCGGGCTATTGTCACCAAAGGTGAAAAGGCCTGCACTTTCAGGGTGACGGCTGGGCCTCAGTAAACTATGGGTCCATTTGCCCTAAAATTGTCGCTCTTCACTTTAAATTGTCACGGCTTTGCTCAACTCCAGCCAGGCACTCCCAGGTGATCCGAGGTACCTTTCTCTTCTCTCTTCAGCCTTCTGCTCTCCCCACTCATCTCTCCCTTCACTTCCCTCTTCACTCACTTCTGGCCAAGGCTCCCAGCTTCGGCTTTCCACTGGAGAGCTCGCCTCTCTCTGTCTCTGTCTCTTCTTCTCTCTGTCTCTCTCTCCCCAACACAGCTGCTCACACTGGGGGATCCTAAGCCTCCATACCCCCTTCTCTGTGAGGGCCTGCAGAGCCCCAGGGAGATCTGCTGGACTCTTTAGTTAAAGCTTGAATACTGCAGACCAACGACAACAGCAGCAGCGGCCAGCTACCAGGTAGGACGCCCTCCCTCTGCCCTTTCTCTGTTTATTGACTTTGAGACAATGTCACTCTGTATTCTCGTCTGGCTTGGAAATCACCATGTAGCCCAGGCTGGGACCCTCCTGCCTGAGTGTCCCGAGTGCTCAGATTTCAGGTAGGAGCCACCATGATTGGCAAGTGTATGTTTTTTTCTTCTTTGTTGAAAGTTTAGAGAAATTTTTATTAGATTACTAGAAGGGAAGAGGAGAGATTATGAAGAGCTCCTGACCACGAGAAAGGAGGAAGGGGGTAAAGCCCACCTAGAGATCCAAACTGGGGTCCTTTATAGGTTCTGAAAGAGTCTTAATTCTTGGAAAGGGTAACTTTTTGCTAGTGAGGAACTCAGGTTGTTTGTGGAAAAACACGTGTAGGGAACTCCTTTAGGCAAGAGATAAGGAGCAGCCAGCCGTCTCTGACCCATAGCAAAGGGATGACTACAAAGGCAGGCTCAAGGCATTCCCTGCTTTTATTTTGGGGGGCATAGTCACTCTAAATCGCCTCAGTCTCCCCTCTGAAGACGCACCTTACTGCCCTTAGGGTTTTGGGCAATGACGGGCTTCTTTCCTCAAGCTGAGTGAGGTGGTCGAGTGTGGCTGTTGGGAAACTTCTCCAGTCAGTCTAAGGGACCCTTTCTAAGAGTGTGGGAAGATCGTCCCGGAAGAAAATGTTGGGGAGGAAGATTAAGAGCAAGGCATTTCGGGGAGCGGTCCCTGAGTAAACTGGGGCTCTTCAGGGTTCTCATTCTTACAGACTTTCACAGGGACTTGGGTAGATGGAGTCAGATTGTCATAGGACCATCTGAGTGTGAGCTGACTGCAAGCAAGAAGAAAGTTTAAACAACAGTTGAGGACACAAAGTCTAAAAATTCCCTGTTACTAGGACCAGAAATGATAGGCGTAATTCTTTTTCACCATGAATATCTAGAAATCTGTTTCTATAGCTGTTCACCAAACAGCACGGTGATGCCTGTTCTTGTAGCTCTTGTTAGCAGATGAGACATTAACAGAGTTGTCAGTCACACAGAACCGTAATAATGGCACAGATGTCCCTCTGTGTAAGTACTTTCCTTCCTGGCTAGACTTTCCTTTCTGAGATTTTAAGCCCAAGTAAGTAATTAAAATTTAGTTTTATCATCTGTCTATCTATCTATCTATCTATCTATCTATCTATCTATCTATCTAGGGTTTTTTTTTTGAGGTAGGGTCTCACTGTAGCCCAGGTTAACCTGGAACTCACTCTGTAGTCCCAGGCTGCCTCAAACTCAGTGATCCTCCTATCTCTTGCCTCCCAAGTGCTGAAATTAAAGGCATATGCTACCATGCCCAGCCTAACTGTGTATATATTTTAAGGCAGCAGTTTATGGGAGACTTTTAGGGACCTAGAAGGAGCTCCGTGGCTCAGCATGTGGACCATCTGCTAGGGTGGGTCAGCACCATGCTGATCATGTGGCTTCTTGAAGAAAAGCATGGCTTCGTAAGTACAGGCAAAACAGCCAACAGCCCTGGAGATGATCCTTACCAATAATTTTGAAACACCTAGAAATCTTTCAGTGAAAAGCAGTTAAAGGGGCTGGAGAGATGGCTCAGTGGTTAGAAGCACTTGTTTGCACAGCCTGATGGCCTGGGCTCTATTCTCTAGCACCTATGTAAAGCCAGATGCACAAAGTAGCATACACTTCTGGAGTTCCTTTGCAGTGGCTGGAGACCCTGGCATGTCCATACTCTCTGTTTCTGTCAAAAAGAAAGAAAAGAACTAAATGAAAATATTAAAAAAGCAACAACAACCAACTAGGGCTGGAGAGATGGCTCAGCAGTTAAAGGCACTTGCTTGGACAGCCTGATGGTTCCATTCTGTAGCACACGTAAAGCCAGATCCGCAAGGTGGTGCCTGTGCCTGGAGTTCATTTGCAGTGGCAGGAAGCCCTGGTGTGCCTATCCACACTCTTTCTCTCCACCTCTCTCTCTCTCAAATAAATTTTAAAAAGCAACCAAGACAGAATAAAGTCTTGGCATCTCTGTTTTAAGACACCATAAGAAATGTCTGTAAAGTTAATTTGCTAGCCTCAGGGAGTAAGAGAGCTCCTGTTATCATTTCCTGGAGGTAGGCTGGCCTCGAACTCCTGATCCTGCCTCTTAGGTGCTGGGATTGAAGGTATAAAGCGCCACACCTCGAAGAGTCCTGTCACTCCCAGCGCTCCCCGAGCTGCTTTGGGGTCTTGAGGAAAGGGCGGGAGACACAGGGCTGGACGTGGGGCCTCAGCCCACTTAGAGTTCCCTGAAGGAGGAAGTTCTTTTTGTTGGTTTGTTTTATGCTTGCCTGGGATGAGAAAAATGAGGGTGATGACCTTGTCTCTTATTTATGACTCTATTAACTAAGAGTTATCTCACTTTGACTCAGGAATTGTGACTAGAACCCCTCAAAAATTGAGAAAGCACACAGGTTATCAGAATATGGGGGAGACTTCCTTGCTTTCCTAAGAATGAAAGTCACAATGAATGAAGCTAAGTCATTTCTCTTATAGAACCTGAATTATAAACCCAGCAGTGACAAATTACATTCATGATATCATGTAACAAATTAAAATTATTTATTTAAATGTTCTTAAATTATAAAATTCTAGCTGGGTGTGGTGATGCACACCTTTAATCAGGAGGCGGAGGTAGGAGGATCGATCGCCGTGAGTTCCAGGCCACCCTGAGACTCCATAGTGAATTCCAGGTCAGCCAGGGCTAGAGCGAGACCCTACCTCGGAAAACCAAAAAAAAAAAAAAATTATGAAATTCTAGCTCACTGTAAGCCTTCGTAGTTGTGTCTGGTTGTCAGTTGCTTTTTATGTCTCCTTTTCTGTCTCACAAAAGTCTGAGAACTGCAGCCTAACAAAGCTTTAGTAATCTTAGGCAAGAGAGAAAACCAAAATGATATGCAGCTGGTAATTCTCTTTTTGCTTGTCTCAGAGGCAAGGGACACCTTGCCTTTGGGCAAGGTCTGAAGGACATATGGTTGAGGTCCGTTTGGGTCTGAGACGAGTAGGGTGGTGCCTAAGTCCTTCTCAGAAACCAACTTACTGTGAATTTAAACAGCCTACGCCAACTTACTAGTATATTTATATTATAGAAAGGTAGAAAAGTGAGAAAAATGGAAAGCCAAAAGCCCAATATATTGATACTGATTTAAAGTCTCAATAGCTTTGAGTGATACTTTTTTTTTAAAATTAATTAATTGATTTTTGGGGTACTTTAAGAATATTTTATTTATTTATCTGCAGAGAGAGAGACAGAGACAGAGACAGAGGGGGGAGAAAGAGGAGAAAGAGAATAAGAGAATGAGAGAATGGGCACACCAGAACATCTGGCCACTCCAAATGAATTCCAGATGCTTGTGCCACTTTGTGCATCTGGCTTTACATGGATATTGGGGAATTGAGCCCTGGTTGTTAGGCTATGCAGTCTAGTGCTTAACTGCTGAGCCATCTCTCCAGCCTGGATACTTTTTGTTGTTGTTGTTCTTCTAGCCCAGGCTGACCTGGAATTCACTATGTAGTCTCAGGGTGGTCTTGAACTCACAGAAATCCTCCTATCTCTGCCTCTGCGCCACCGCACCCAGCCCCAGCCCAGGTACCTTTAGTTAGTTGGTAAACCACGTCCCTGGGTGCTTCAAGATCATGCCCCCCAGCCAGGGCACACATTGTCCCCTGGCAGCCAAGAATGCTGAGTTGGCAGTGTTTTACAGCAAAGAGGGCCTACACATAAGACTCTTTCAAGATCATGCTTAGAAGCCTTGGGTCTATGGATTTGAATCCTCTACTGATGGGACCCTAAATAAGCTTAGGTTGTATGGATTTAGGCTTTTACCAATGGGACCCTAAATATAAGCCTAAGCTATCCCTTCTAGATGTCTCTAGCAGGGCCTTGGCTCCTGTGCAAAAGACACCTCTTTGTGCTCTGTACCCATCCTGTGTCCAGGGAGCAGGGTCTTGTGGTGGCTTGAATCAGATGTCCCCCAGGAACTCATGTGCTCCGAATGTTTGCTCCCCGTCTGCTGGCAATCTGGGAAGTGGAGGCTTGCTGGAGATGTGTTGTTGGGGGTGGGCTTTGGGGTGTCATAGCCAGTGTCCCCTTGCCAGAGTCTGGCTAACTCTCCTGCTGCTATTGTCCACCTGATGTTGGCCAGGAGGTGATGTGCAGCCTCTGCTCATGCCATCGTTTTCCCTGCCACCATGGAGCTTCCCTTGAGACTATACCAGAATAAAAAGCTTTCCTCCCTCAAAAAGGTCTGGTTGGGTTGGGGGTCATCAAACCAGCATGGTTTGCAGTGTATTTCCTCATTTTTCTGCTTCTCAGGGTCTATGGACTTAAATCTTTACTAAAGGGACCCTAAATCCAGGGCCTATGGATTCGCCTGCTTGATCTTAGCCTGCTTGCGTAGGATCTGTGACTGATCTCTTTGGAGCCATGCTTATAGCAAGTCTCAGCCTCACACTTACACATTTAGCCTCTAAACATGCTTCAGTCTGAAGCAGTACTGATTGTTGCAGCTTCCTCTTGAGTACTGGGACAAGCACCCACCAGAGCAGCTTGTGAGAGGAAAGGGTTTATTTCGGCTTATCGCCTTGAATGGAAGCTCCATGATGGCAGGGAAAACATGGCCTGAGCAGAGGCTGGACATCACCTCCTGGCCACCATCAGGTGGACAATAGGAGGAGGAAAGTGTGCCAACGCTGGCAAGGGGAAGCTGGCTACGGCACCCACAGGCCTTCCTCCAACGACACACCTCCTCCAGCAAGGCTCCCCCTCCCAAATTACCAACCACTGAAGATCTAGCATTCAAAGCACATGACTTTATGAAGGAGTCAAATGACAAACAGACAAAAACCTGTGGAGTAGATCGAATACAAGTATTCCCCCACTGAAATCTCTTGGGCTGCCTGGATTAAGAAAGCCATCCTATCATTTACCACATGCAATACAGAAACTAAAAGTGTCTACAGGTAAAACATCTCATTTCCTTTCAAACCAGAAGGAACCCAGAAAATATCAGACAGAGTCCTCAGCAAGTATCTTTAACCAAGGAGAAATCTGTGTAGTCCCTAGATGACTGGCTTTCAGACCTTAGAGTGTGGACTTTAAGATTCAGCAAAAGAGCCTGTCTCAACCTGCTGCCCAACTCTGATCCTATTTTTGCTGAGTAAGTCATAGCCATATGGTCTCTGCCTGTTGGATCTGGCTGTGGCATGCACCCTCATTGCCATCTGCCACCTAGCATGGGTAGCAGTCCCGCGGGGTCTTGGTACCCTGTGCAATTCCCCTGCTGTTCAGGATTTCACCCACTTGAGCCTTAGTTTGTGCACTGCATGAGGAACTTTTACCAGTTCTGCCAGGACAGTGCAAGATGTCATTCATACCAAGGGAAGGAGGAAGCCTTAACAAAAGGGGGTGAATGAAAGCCAGCTTGGGAATTCAACCGTGCTAGCCAAGGCTGGGGCTTCCCGAGTTAGCACAGCAAGGGAGATACAGGATGCTCAAGGTTACTCTACCCACTTCCTTTCCAGTTTAGCTTTGTTCGTACTGACCTTGAATTGAGTCTGAGGTCTTCAGATAACAGACCTCAGACTGAGACCCTATTGAAGTTAATGTCTCATTGCTGCCCCCCAAAACCCGACCAAAAGTAGCTTGTGGGAAGAAAGAATTTATTTTGGCTTACAAACTCGAGGGGAAGCTTTATGATGGTAGAGAAAATGATGACATGAGTAGAGGCTGGATATCATCTCCTGGCCAACATCAGGTGGACAGCAGTAACAGGAGGGTATGCCCAACACTGGCAAGGGGAAGCTGGCTGTAACCCCCATAAGCCCACCCCCAACGATACACCTCCAAAAAGGTTCCAATTCCATAGTTGTCATCAGCTGGGGATCAAGCATTCAGAACACATAAGTTTATGGGGACACCTGAATCAAACCACCACATTCTTCTCCTGGCCCCCATAAACTGATAACCATACAGTGTAAAATGAAATGCATTCAGTCCAACTTCAAAAGTACACATAATTTGTATTAATCCCAATGATGTTCAAACATTCCTATAGTCCAAGATCTTTTAACTGAGCTATAATACCAAAAAAACCCACAAACAAACAAACAAACAAAAAACCAAAACCTAAACCCATAATGTTGCAGAATAAACATTTACACTGCAAAAGATGGCATTGGATATAGCAAAGATTAAATCACTACAAGATTTAAAACAAAAGGGGCAAACATTAAACTCTGTAACTCCAAATCTACAACTCTATCCAGTGACAAGTCTCCAAGTCTGATAATTCTAACCATGATGAGTCTCTGGAATTCCACTACTCATAGCCAAAGTATTCTCCATCGGGTCCTGCAGCTCTTCTTGGCAGCTGTCCCATAGCCACATCTCCACTGGGCCTCTATGCAGGTAATCCAACCAGCCTGCTTCACAATGCCTATGTCCATTTCCAAAAAAAACAAAACCACGTTGCACATCCAATGACCTTCTCTTCCCTACATTTAGTATACTCCATAGTACCAGGTGGGCTACCAAGTTGTTAATCTGGGGGTGGGTGGAGATAAAGCCAACTCTGAAGAGCAAGATACTCCTTCCGTATTCAGGCTCCTTACTTCAGAAGAGTCCATATTCTTCCTGCTGTCCCAGTGCAGACCAGCTGACCCAACCTCAATGGCCGTCATCTCTCAAACAGTTGCAGCTGAACAGGCAGCAGTTTCAGCCCAGAGATTTCCTTTCTTCCTGCGCCATCTTCATCTTCTCACACCAGTCCATTTCTACATAAGCAACCCTGCACGAGTTCTCAGGACACAGACAGGCAGAAGCAGCACACCTATACCAACTGCTTCTAGACCAGTCCTGACAAAGTTCTTTCTTCCCCTCATAAGCAAAATCTCACAGTCCATATTTCTCACTATATTCAGGTCTTTTCAACATAATAGTTCACGAAGCTGCACTTACAGCACTGCAAGGGGGCTCCTAGGCCGAGGCCTCAAATCTATCCACATTCCTCCTGCAAATCAGTTCCAAAAGGCCAAAGCCACAGAATCAGGGTTCTAGCTGCAATGACTCCACTTTGCGGCACAAATTTCACTGTTGCAGTTAACTTCCGATTGCTGGCCTAAAGAACACAACCAAAAGGGAGGAGAGGGCTTATTTTGGCTTACAGACTTGAGAGAAACACCATGGTGCCAGGGAAAACGATGGCACAAGCAAAGGCTAGACATGACCTCCCGGCCAATGTCAAGTCGATAACAGCAGCAGGAGAGTGTGCCCAACACCGGCTAAAGGAGCTGGCTAGAACACTCAGGAGTCTGCCCCAGCAACACACCTCCAACAAGGCTCCAAATCCAAAATTGCCATCAGCTGTGCATCGAGCATTCAGAACACACAAGTTCATGGGGACACGTGAATCAAACCATCACAGCCCCCAGTGATGATACTGTCTAGGGGCTGCTTAAATCTGTGTCCCAGCACAGCCATCCAGGTGGAATTACATTTCCTCAGACTGGCATTAGTATTTCAAAGTCAGTCAGTGTTCTACAGAACAAACAACACACATCCTGACGGGCTTAAGCAACAGTCTTCACACAGCACTTACATTTGCTCTTGGCTTTATAAGCGGGTGGAAAGCAAAGGTTTTTAAAAAATATTTTCTTATTTTATCTTTATTGCCTAAAATTAGACACATTGATTGAGCAAATATTGTGCTTATATTCCCATTTCCCTCCCCTCTAAAACACATTTTTATTTGTTTATTTGCAAGCAGAGAGAGACAGTGAGAAGAGAGATAGAGAGAAGGGAGGAAGGGGGAGGGGGAGAGAGAGAATAGGCCTCCAGCCATTGCAAACAAACCCTAGATGCATGCACCACTTTGTGCATCTGGATTTATGTGGGTACTGGAGAATTAAATGTGGGTCATTAGGCTTTGCAGGCAAGCGCCTTAACTGCTGAGCCATCTCTCCAGCCCCAAACCAAAGTTTTAGTGCATGTTTCCCATAGAAATTTGTAAAGTCGATTATCTACCCAGTTTTAAATCTGCCCAGTTCCCAAGGGAGAGACAGAGAAGACCATGTTCCTGGCACGAGGAAGGCAGGAAGCAAGAGAACACTTACCCTCTGAGTTCTGGGCCAAATGCACCAATATGAAACCAGAATTTTGGGGTTCCTTGCCAATGTACCAATATATGCTAATGTACAAATATGATACAGGAATGTGGGCTTCCTTGCCAATAAACCAATGTATACCAATGCATTGATGAGAGAATTTGGGGGTGTTTCCAAGATTCATGTCTTATGGATTTGAAGATTGAAATCCATATACCAGAGGGTGAAACTTAGAGAGACTTTCCTTATTAGATGAAGAGAAGGAAAGGGGAGAGGTGACAAAGAGCTCCTGCCCATGAGAACGGAGGAGCGGGTAAAGGCCCTTGGCAAGTACTGTTTCTAACAGTGAGATGTTGAAAACAATAATAATAATGAATAATCAATGAATCACGATCCATTCCATTAGTGTCTATAACGCAACTGTGAAACAATGGAGTAGAGCTACCGAGACCAATATAAATAAATTTCAAACAATTATGAGAGGTAAAGCAAACACATCACATCCCAGCACTTGAGAGGCTGAGGTAGGAGAATGACCATGAGCTCAAGGCTAGCCTGGGCTAAGTCATGAGTTCCAGATAGTCTAAAAAAAGCAAATTTAGAAGAATATATTCAGAATGATGTTCCTTTGTATGTTTTAAAAACAAATAAGCTGGGTGTGGTGGTGCCAGTCTTTAATCCCACTCGGGAGGCAGAGGTAGGAGAATCACTGAGGCCATCCTGAAACTACATAGTGAATTCCAGGTCAGCCTGGCTAGAGCGAGACCCTGTCTCCAAAACAAACTAGCAAAACCAAATAAGACAAGCTAAGAGCAGTGGTTCATTCTATCATCTCAGCACTGAGGAGGCTGAAGTGTGAGGATCACCATGAGTTGATGAGTTGAAGGCAAGACTGGGCTACTGAGTGAGTTCCAGGTCAATTTGGGCTAAAGTGAAACTCTGACTCAAAAACAGAAACACAAAAGAAGAAAAGAAAAAAAATCCAAGGCTAGGGATATTGCTCATCATCAGAGCATGTACTTTGGATGCAAGAGGACCTGGGTTAAATTCCCAGCACTGCAAACCACACGCACATGCCTATATATTACATATGTAGTAAAAATATGCCCCATAACAAATATTAGATGGTAAAAGCAAAAATCACAACAATGGTTGCAATTGACAAGGTCGTTAAATACAGGCGAAGCTGTGCGTGGCGGGAACACCTGTAATCCCAGCACTTAGGAGGTTGAGGCATGAAGGGTGGGGAGCTGGAGCCAAGCCTGGGCTGCATAAGACCCTATCTCAGAAAAACAAGGAGGGAAGGAAGAAAGAAGGACAAATTATCAAGAGGGCGAGAGAGAAAAAAGGAAGGAAGGAAGAGAAGATGAAAGAGGATGCCGTTACTCTGTGCACTACTTAAATCCAGGAAACGGACATGGCGCTTTTGTTTCATTGGTCTCTAACTTTTTCTCTTGGGTGTGTGTTTGGGGGTGTATGCACGCGCATGTGTCCTTGGGGTGCTCGTGCACTCTCCAGTGGCGGGGCGGAGGGGACTGCCCTCCATGGCTGGGATGGAAGCCAGGGCGATGCTTCCACACTCTCCTCCTGTTCTTATCTGAGCTGGGGTCTTACTGACACTGGAGCTTGCTGAGTTTTGCAAGAGCCTCTGGTCTCTTGCTCTCCTCTGCAGGACTGGGGTTCAGGTGCATGTGGCCACACCCCGTGGTTGGGAGGATGGGGAGATTCAAACTTTGGAGGCATTAGCTCTCCTCGGGCCTGAGCCATTTCTCCAGCCCGCTAGTGTTTTTTGTATACCTGAAATACTTCAACTTAAAAACACTGGAATAGGTAGAAATACGAGAGCCAAAAAGGTACACAGTGAAATGTTTAACAGAATTTGTTAAGACTGCATGTAGATTCTAATTTCTTCTTTACACTTTCCAAAATAAGTGCATTATTTTAATTTCAAAGTTGATAAATAGATAATTATAGAAAGAGTACCTTGCAGAGACAGGCTAAGAAACACGAGTGCCACATATTAGAATAACAGTCAATTTTTGTGAATGGACGGGTGAACCAATGAGAGACGGGCTGGCACCCAAGGCAGGTGTCCTGCCCGGCACCATGCCCGGGGCACAGCGGCTATAGTCTGTTTAAGGAGAACTAACTTAGGTAGAATCAGTTTTAGTGTGTGTGCTGCCCAAGTGAGCACTAACAGGTAGACTCAGACTCCCTGTGGCAGGTGGGCTTGGGCCCCGGGAAGGAATGCTCACTTTCCACACCTCAGCCAGCCTATTTCTAGTTTTACCTTCTTTCTCTTTCCCACCTGTGTGCATTTCTTTCCTTTCTTGTTTTCCCTCTTGAGTCAGGGTCTTGCTGGGTAGCCCTGGCTGGCTCAGTACTCCCTGTGCAGTCCAGGCTATCCCCTAACTCACAGCAGTTCTCCGACTTCGTCTCCCAAGTGCTGCTGCACCCAGTTGACTGGCGCCCACACGGGGATGACTCGAAGCTCTGAATGCGCCCTCGAATCAAGTCCTGCAGGCGCATCCCCCACTAACCAAGCCTGAGCTGGGCTCCGCTGGCAAATGGCGTCGTTTGGGAAAGCCAGAGTGCTTTTCTTTTTTGTGCTGCTGAGGGCCGAGCCCGGGGCCTGTGCTCGCTAGGCAAGCGCTCATCCACGGAGCTAAATCCCCACCCCAAGCCAGAGTTCTTAAGCTTCCAGGCTGGGTTAGGGATCGCTTGGTCCAGTTTTGCTCTGGCTGAGGCGACTCTGCAAGGACATGCGCAGAAGAGGGCGGGCATCTTCTCGGCGGCATGGATGACACTGTCCTGCCGGAATATGGCAGGTTTAAGTGCCAGGAAGCCAGCGTGACCTCCAGCTCCCAGAAGGCCTTCTCCACTGTGATCTTCTCAACCAGAACGGGAGATGGACTTGCGTGTGTGCGTGCTGCCTGCGGTGAGGAAGCCGCGTGACCCTGACCCTTTCCTCCATTACAGACCATGGAGGTGATGAAGGACCCCGGTAATGACATTTCAACGTGAGTTAGTCATTCCTTTCTGTTCTGCAGAGACCTGTCTTTCTTCATTATTTCTTAAGCCATGTCATCTGCCAGTTCAATATTTCATGAGTCCAGTATTTAATCAAAAATTATTCCTGAGTTAACTCACATGAATTTGCATTAAAAAGTTCCGACTCGTTCAAAAGCCATTCACAAACTTATTGAATTGGATGTTACTTTTAGCTGATTTTTAGATTTGTTTTACAAAGTAGTTATTTTAGAATTAATATTTTCAATTTTGGCAATGAATATGGCAACTTTAACATATATTCACACGTAAATATAACATAAGCCTAATACTTATACTTTGAAGTATTTGTGTATTTATTTTAATTTGAATGAGCTATATTCTGGGGTGGATAGTCCTAGATTTAGATGTTTAACTATGTGATCACTAGAGGAAAATGTCAGCTGGTTTGAAGAAGGAAGGAGTGGAGGGCAGGGAAAAGACGGGGAGGCACGGTGCCTGTGATCAAAACACATTTTGTACATACAGAAAAATTGTCAATAAAAAAGAAAATATCCAAACTGAAAACTATCGAGGTGTAGGATCTGGTTCCTGCTTAATCCCTGAGAACTGCTGCTGTCTAGTTTGAATTTAGAAGGGCGCTTTGTCTGTGTGACCGCAGGGAAGGGAGCTGTACCAGACGGTCTACCCGGGCTTCGTCTAGCTGTAATGGACTGTCAGGAGCCATCTTCTCTGGGGCTACGCGAGGACAACGCATGTGTGCATGCGTGCATGCGTGCGTGTGTGCGTGTGTGTGTTTCTTTTCTGTGTTAGAGCCAGTACACTTCACAAATACAGTAAAAGTCAGTGATCAGGTCGTTCTAGAAAGTCTGACATACAAGCACGTAAGAAAAAGCATATCTGACACGTGCGGGAGAGACACGGAAAAGCCGCAGGGTCGCGGTGTACCGGGGACAGAGTGAGATGAAGCGGAAACCACCCAAGGCTGCAGGTGCGGCAGGCAGGTCTGGAAGAGCCGCTGGGGGAGAGCCTTCCTCTTCCAGCTGCAGCTCAGGAGGGAAGGCGCTTGTTAGAGGAGGTCAACCACAACAGACTCGCAAACCTGACCAGCCAGGGCTCCCTCCATGGTTGTACATTTCTGAGCCTCTGACATATTTGATACAGGATAAAATAGCAGCAATTCTCAGGTAGTCTATTTTACAGTCTGCCCTTAAGAGTCAGGATTTTCTTGGTAGAACACCGAATCTAGGAGGCATTCAGTAACAACACGAAACTCTTTTTTTCCCCCAAGGCTGACCTGAAATGACTCTGGAGTCTGAGGCTGGCCTTGAACTCACAGCAGTCCTACTTCTGCCTCCAGAGTGCTGGGATTAAAGACATGCACTACTACATACGGCTTAAAACTCGTTTTTCAAATGTTGCTTGTTTTCAGTGTTGGGATCAATGCCAGGGCCTCACTCACATATGCTGGGTCCACATTCTACCGCTGAGCTCTTCGGCCCGCCTTGGTCTTCCAGAGAGAAGACCTTGCTCTGCTGTTGTCTGTGGATTCCTTGTGGGGTCATTGTACACTAACACCCTGGTTCATCCACGCAGCTGGGTGGACAGATTTCTTGGGACACCAGTGAGCCGACGAGAGGAAGAACTCTCGGGAGACACTTGCAGTGAAGAGCTATTTACTAGGTTGGGGAGGTTGCTTTTATTCAGAAGGCAGAGGAGAGGCAGGGGCAGAAGCGGCAAGGGGGTTGGCGGGGGCAAGGTGGTCTGTGGATGTTCACGAAAGGCTTGGCGGGGCCAGCTGCAGAGGTAAGCCAGAGGGTCTTTTTGTTGCCTGGCCTTGTTATCATCTTATACCTGAATTATGTGAACTCCAGTAAACTTGGGCCTTGAAGTGCCTGGACTTATCAGGGTTTGCTGGGGGCCCACCAGGGGGCTGGAGGTTTGGGGAGGGAAGGTGTCAGCCAAAACTCCTTCCTGTCTCAGGATGCGATAATCAGGTTTCAGGCCAGTCTCAACTTTCCTTTAATGCTATGTTTTCGGTGCCTCTCAGCAGGGTCCCACACTCTGCAGCCTACCATGGCCTTGAACTCAATCCTCCTGCCTTAGCTCCCAAGTACTGGTCTTATAGGCATACTCTACCACACATCTTAAAAAAACCAATTGGAGAGAGAGAGAGAGAGAGAGAGAGAGAGAGAGAGAGAGAGAGAGAGAGAGAGAGAGAGAATTAGAGTATGGACGTTACTGTCGGGTGTCCCTGGCCCCCTGCTAAGGGAGCCTGTCTCTCTGGCCAGCAGGAGACCTGGCTCCATCGAGGAAAGGTGAGCGCGGCGGCTGGACAATCACACGCAGCCGGGAGAAGTGTCCAAGCAGATCTCAAAACTCACATCCAACCTTATATACAATCCAGGGATGGGTTGCATTGCCTTATCTCTTACACAAAGGGGGCTCAGGAAACAGGAATGCAGCTACAGGAACTCAGGCAGCAAAGCTTATCACCTCTGCCTCGGGGACACAGGTGTGCTAGGATTAAAGGTGTGTGCCCCCATGCCCTGCTTGTTTCTAAAACTAGTTCAAGGTTACTCAGCTAGGCTGGGGCACAGCGCGTTACCAGGGCCTATTGCCATTGCAAACAAACTCCTGACATTTGTGCCACTTAGTGTATCTGGTTTTATGTCGGTATTGGAGAATCAAACCTGGGACAACAGGCTTTTCAAGCAAGCGCCTTTAACAGCTGATCCATCTTCCCAACCCACCGAAGTATCACTTTTAACAGAGATATATTTTATGTTTAAATGGGTACAATTCTGTGTCTTGTCTGAGCCTTTTTTCTTCTCTTGTGACCTGGGTAATCTAATCTCACATTTGGCCATGTCAAGAGGTTCACGTCGGGCTGGAGAGATAGCTCAGCGGTTAAGGCACTTGCCTCCAGTGCCTGAGGCCCCTGGTTCGATTCCCCAGGACCCACATAAGCCAGACCCACAAGGTGGTGGCCCTGGTTCTCTCTCTCTCTCTCTTCTCTCTCTCTCTCTCTCTCTCTCTCTCTCTCTCTCTCTCTCTCTCTCCTTGAAAGTGAATAAATAAAATATAAAAAATTAAAAAAAAAAAGAGGTTCACGTCGTCCTGGCACTCAGTCTTAGGCAAGTGGGTTGTGCTTGAGGCCAGCCTGGGGTCCATGGGAAGCCCTGTTGGAAGGAAGGGAGGGGGAAGATAAAGAGAAAAACAGGCTTCTTTTGGCCTCTGGGCAATTAAAATGTGAGCCTCAAAATTAATAATAATTGATTAAAGTGCCTCAATATTTGAATCTACATGAAGATGGAAAGAATGCAGTAATGATTTTACTTTCCTGACATGAACAACGCATTCACTAAACAGAAAATGAGAGAAAGCAGTTATACAGGGGCCTGGGGAGCTGGCTTAGTGTCTAAGCGTGCTTGCACGCAAGCATGAGGACCCGAGTCCCCACATAAAAGCAGGGTGTGAACACACGCCAGTATCCTCATACCTCCATGAGGCAGAGACAGGAGAATCCCTGGAGAGCCAGTCCGACAGCAAAGAGCAGCTCCAGGTTCAGTGAGACTCCATCTCAGGGAAACAATGCTAATGCAACCCCGCGGACGCTCTGGCCTCTGCACACATGCCCTGGCCTAACTCATCTGCACACAAAAACTGAAGTTTTAGAAAAGAGTTTCTGAATTTTAAAATTGCTGGATTCATGCAGCCAATTGGAGATCAAAGATTGTAATAATAATTCATTTTGTAAATTGTTAGCAACAATTATTTTTATATTACATACTAATTGTTCATCCTAATGGCTCTTGTTTTCATCTAGTCATGGAGGTTCAATAAGTGCCTTTGAACAACACTGAATTCTCTTAACTTGTGTGTTACTTCGATATTTGAATTTAACTGGGATTAGAAGACTATCAAAATAGATGTATGTTTCAGGATATTTGGCCTGCCATTAGAAAACAAAACAAATCAAAAATATGACTACGCTATGTCCCCACCACACACACACACACACACACACACACACACACACACACACACACACACACACTTCAAATAAAGAAAAAAGATGATACCGGGAGGGGATGGAGGAGAGGAGGAGTGGGAGGAGGGTTAATCGACATTTAAGCTGTTCCGAATAGGCCATGTGGAAATCTACTTCACTAGCCAATAACACGCATGCTAAAAAGGGAGACTTTGAGCAAAAGTACCCGACTAGGGAGGATAGTACTGTGCCCAGAAGCCACACGCTGTTATTAGAAAAAGTTAGTGGCAGGGTAGGATTCTTCCAGTGCGCTATTGGCCGGGAAGGCCCCTGACACCCCCAAAACATCACAGACTATTTCCAAGGCTCTTGGCTGCCCACCAGAACTAGATGCTAAGACCCCGTTGCTGAAGACTCCACGGGCCTGGGCTGCAGGTCACTGAGAAATCAAGCCGGAGCCGAACCGGAAGCCTCTTCCCTGCTGACTGACAGCCTCTCTGTCTGGATGCTGGAAAGTCATCCCCAGTGGGAAGCAGCAGTGGGCCCTGCAAGCCTTACAGCTGGCCAGGCAGGCCAAGTGGGCCATCTGGCGCAGTGGTGGCGTGTCTGCTCTCTGATTGGACTTGAGCGAAGTCCTGCCTGGTACTGAGATGAGAGCCTAGTCAAAAGCCTATAGCTGGGAAGGTCATAAGCTGTGCTGGGGTGGGGGGAAGACTACGACTTTTGCTTTTATCCCGCTAACTGCACGTTTGCCCACCAAACGCTAAATACTTATGTTTAGGCCATATGTTAAGGCTACTCTCACTTTTGGCTAAAGAAGCTTCTCTTTTCAGATGGCAGTGACCACGGGGGTGACGCAAAACTCACCACAGGGCTGAGAAGAAGGAACAGTGGCGTGTTCGGCACTAAGTGAGACATCTCGATCACATCCTCTGTACTGGTTTGATCCAGGTGACCCCACAAATGAATGTGTTCTGAATGCTTGATCCCCAGCTGATGGCAGTTTTGGAATTGGAGCCCTGTTGGAGCTGTGTTGATGGGGGCGGCCTTAGAGGGTCATAGCTGGCTTCCCCTTGCCAGTGTTTGGCACATCTTCCTGCCACTGTTTGCAGTGCTGTGGAGAGGTGATGTCCAGCTTCTGGTTATGCCCTCATTTCCCCTGCCATCATGGAGTTTCCCCTTGAGTCTGTAAGCCAAAATAAACCCATTCCACCCATCAGCTGCTTTTGGTTGGGGTTTTTCTCCGTGAAGCAACCAGAAGTTAACTACAACACCCTCCAAGGCTCAGTGACCATTGCAGAAGAGGCGGCAGAAAGAATGTAAGAGCCCAAGGAAGGAGTGTTTACAATGCTGTCTCCCAGACACAAAGTGGCCTTCTGTTCATGACCTCACAGTGGCTGACACGACCTACACAAGGCCTGCATCCAAACAAGGACGACATCAAAATAAGAGTCTGACTGAACAGATGAAGGGGTTCAGTGGAGGGGGGTTTTGGAGGGGCCGTGGGGAGGATTATGATTGTGGTATGTTGTCGATCTTATGGAAGTTTTCAATAAAATGTAAAAAGCAGAGATGATCAAATAACAGCACTACCGTTCTTCCACCCCTCAAGAAAGAACAGCTCTCTGAGCTCCAGCGGCTGCTCACTCACGTGTTTCTTCTGACTTTCATTGGCTGGGGATTAGCTCCGCAGGGACGAGCGTCGGCTCCATCCGCGACACCGGGGTCTCTTGCCTCTGCAAACGAATGCCCATCAAATACCCATCTGGCTTTATGTGGTGGCTGGGGAACTGAACCTGGGCCAATAGGCTTTGAAAGCAAGTGCTTTGACTGCTGAGCCATCTTCCGAGCCCTTATTTTGCTTTGTGAGGCAGTGTTACACGTTGTAGCTCTGGCTGGCCTCAGACTTGCAGCGATTCCTGCACCATGCCTGGTTTGGTTGGTTGGTTGTTTATCGACAAGAGCTCATGTAGCCAAGGCTAGGTCCAACTTCTGATTCTCCCGCCTCCATCTCCCAAGTGCTGTTTATGTTCAAAGTTATTTATTTCCAGCAAAACGCGGAGTTTTAGAAGAGCCTTGTGCTATGTGTTTTTCCCTTTTTCCCTCCTTCTCCTCTCTTCTCCCCTGCCCTTGCATTCCCTCCCTTCTCCTCTTCTCCCTTCCCTTCCCTTCCCTTCCTTTCTCTCTCTCTCGCTCTTTCCTTCCTTCCTTCCTTCCTTCCTTCCTTCCTTCCTTCCTTCCTTCCTTCCTTCCTTTCTTTCTTTCTTTCTTTCTTTCTTTCTTTCTTTCTTTCTTTCTTTCTTTCTTTCTTTCTTTCTTTCTTTCTTCTCTTTTTTGGCAGGTTCTCACTCCAGCCCAGGCGAACCTGTAACTCACTTGGTAGCCCTCAGGCTGTCCTTAAACTCATGCCAGTCCTCCTACCTCAACCTCCCAAGTACTGGGATTAGAGGTGTCTGGCACTC
>PVHP010026926.1:0-24370 GCA_004024765.1 Zapus hudsonius | reverse complement strand
TCTCTCTCTCTCTCTCTCTCTCTCTCTCTCTCTCTCTCTCTCTCTCTCTCTCTCTCTCTCTCTCTCTCTCTCTCTCTCTCTCTCTCTCTCTCTCTCTCTCTCTCTCTCTCTCTCTCTCTCTCTCTCTCTCTCTCTCTCTCTCTCTCTCTCTCTCTCTCTCTCTCTCTCTCTCTCTCTCTCTCTCTCTCTCTCTCTGCTTTCTGGTTTGGGTGAGATGTGGCATGGGCTTCCCACGTCCACTGGGTTGTGAGGCACTGAGGTCTCCAGGCTCCTAGCCAGAGCCACCGTGATGGTAAGAGGACACAGGCTAGACTCTGGTGGGTTAAGAGTTTCTAGAAAGTGGGAGATGTAGACCCCCCTCCATCAAATGCTCCAGAGACGCTGACATGAGCGGGAGAGAGGAGAAACAGGGCTGTAGTTGTAGAGGGATGACTATTGAGATTTTTTAAAAGAACAATTTTGGTTTAGTTTTTTTCCCCCATGGGGAAAATTCGAACACCTTAAATACTGATGAGAAGGGTTCCCTGCCGAGGCAAACATTGGGATTGGGGTCAGGAAAGGAAGGACTGAGACAAGGGGTGAGAGTGTGATCCACTGAGTCTGAAGATGAGCTCTTGGAGGGTTGGTGGGAGGTGAGAGGTACGAAGCTGGAAGTGATGGTACATGTTGTAGTAGAGGACGGCATCACGTCATCACGACAGAAGAGGGACAGTGGACAAACTCTTGGAAAAGTCACTGCTTGAGGAATAGTTGGAAGAAATGACCACAGGAAGACAGAAACCATACCACAGGGACATGGAAGACAGAGAACACCTGGGGACTCGAGTCCCACTTTCCCTCAAGTCTGTTTGCCAACTTAGCCTCCAACTACTGACTCCTTAATTCAGGGTCCTCCGTCAACCATCAGAACAAGGCAAGGGGCTAGCAGTCAACAACGGCAGAGAGAAGATATTTGAAGAGTGTAACCTGGGTTTCCTCTTACCTCTACCCTTTCCTCTCTGTGCAACTCCAAGAAAGTCACTTCCTCTCCAGCTCACTCCTTTGTGTTTAAAAGGTGCTTGCTTGCAAAGCCTCATGACCCAGGTTCAATTCTCCAGCACATGCACAAAGTGATGAATGTATCTGAAGTTCATTTGCAGTGGCTGGAGGCCCTGGCATGCCCATTCACACATTCTCTATCTATCTATCTATCTATCTATCTATCTATCTACCTATCATCTATCTATCACCTATCTATCTATCTATCATCTATTATCTATCTATCTATCATCTATCTACCTATCATATATCATCTATCTATTGTCTATCTATCATCTATCATCTATCATCTCTCTATCATCTATCTGTCATCTAGCTATCTATATCTATCTCTCTCTGCTTGCAAATAAATTTAAACAATAATGGCACCGACATTTTATTTGGCACCTCAGGTTTGTATTTGGAGTTTGTCTGCAGTGGCAAGAGGCTTTTGGCATGTCCATACTTTTTCTCTCTCTCTTTCTCTTTCTCTCTCTCTCTCTCTCTCTCTCTCTCTCTCTCTCTCTCTCCCTCCCTCCCTCTCTCTCTCTCTCTCTCTCATAAATAAAATTTAAAACAGAAATTGTTTTATGTGTGTGAGTGAGGGTTTATGAGAGGCTTCTCATAGGTTTGACCAAAGAATGACATGAGTTACTGGCTGGAAGAGGTATTCTAAACTCACCGCCCAGGCCTACAGGATGGCTATGAATCTTGAGTCGCTGGCTCATCCCTTGTCTACTGGCTGTCGTTCTCGACTCCCCACTAGGTAATGAATGGCGCTGTCACCGCCCAGACTCAGCTGCTCTTTCCTTTCCAGGTCGTTCCAAATCTGAGTCACAGTTAAGCAAATGCAATGCGTTTTGCAGGTAGAGTTGGCATGATGCGCTCCATTTACTTTCTGGCCCAGTCCTTTCATTGCACTTTGAAGTAAACAGCACACGATAGGGTGTAGATGAGAGTGTAATTTGGAAAAAGACAAGGCAAGAAAGGAAACCAAAATGGATTGAGGGGGGAAAAAAGATAGATCACACAAACTTAAAATATTTTGGAAAATGTGCAATTTCCTAAGGACATTTGCAAGTTAAACCTGCTTGATAAGTAGACCCAAGGCAATCCACGCTCCCGTGCCTAAATTTTTTAATTTCCCTTCTTATGATCTCAACACTGGTTTCCATGTCTTTCATGTAAAGCATTTATCTATCCTCTTTGCCCACTACCAAGCCTATTTTAGATGCCTTCAATGAGAAGCCCTCAGTACTTTCTTTTTTTTAATTTTATTTATGAGAGAGAGAGAGAGAGAGAGAGAGAGAGAGAAGTGTGGACATGCCAAAGCCTCTTGCCACTGCAAACAAACTCCAGATACATGCTCTACTTTATGTGTCTGGCTTGACATGGGTACTGAGGAATCAAACCCAGGCCAGCAAGCTTTGCAAGCAAGTGCCTTTAACCACTGAACCATCTCTCCAGCCCCATCAGTATTTTCTGCTGACCCATTCCTGTGCCCAGCTCAAGCTTTCCCTTATTTATAAAGCCTAACCCCGTTTTTTTCAACTTTTCCAGAACATAAGAGTCCAAAGCCCTATTCAGCACATCATTATGGTGTCTTCAAGACCCCGGCACAATTCATGTGCACTGACCTTGTCTCTCCAACTAATGCTATCAACATAAAACAGCTAGAATTTTTGGATGCTTTGGACCCATTACAATAATTAAGGTGCACATTCTCATCATTTCACATATGGGAAAATAAGTTTCACAGAAGTAAACTGTGTTCCCAGAGTTGGCTGGTGTCAAACCCTTGTGGGAATCACTACAGTCCAGCCTGAGATTTCTTCTACAAGGCTATGTCTAGACTTTTGCCCTCCATAGAGTTCCTGTTTCAGTTCCTGTTACTGGAGAAATATCAGGGTATCTAAGACAGAGAATGATAAGGCCAGAAAAGCTGATGAAGGTCTGGGGAGGGAGATGACTTGGTAGATAGAACACTTGCCATCAACCTGTGTTCCGATACCCAGAACTCATGTACCAGACATGTTAGAAATTCAATGCTCCTATGACAAGTTCAGAGGGAGAGACAGGAGAGTCACCAAAAACTTGCAGACCAGCAAGCCAGGTAAATTACACAATGGACAAGAGACCCTACCTCAAAAGGTGAAAGGCTAGGACAGACACTTGGGTTGAACCTCTGGTCTCCACGTGTGCACGGTGGCACGTGTACACCCTCACTCACACACATGGAAATGTACACACGTCAGTCATACACATAAAGATATAAAAAGAAATAAATGCTGTTGAAATTGGGCTGGGAGACACTAAGGAGATGCTCAGTGGATAAGGAGCTTGCTGAACAATCTCAAATACCTGACTTCACATCCCCAGACATCATGGAAAACGCCTGAAGCTATGGCAGAATTGTAATCCCAGAATGGCCCACAGAGAGGATGCCTTTGGAGAGAAGGAAGACAGAATTTCCTGGAAGCTTGAACATGCTGTGATGAATAACAAGAAGAGCCCCTGCCTCAAACAAAGTAAAACGTGAAGACTGAGCCAAAAGTTGTCCTCTGAACTCCACACACTCACACGTAAGCACAATAAATAAATATATAGTTTTTAAAGTTAAAGAAATTGAACCAGGAGGGCCCCAAAGATTAAGGCTATTTCCAAATTCTCTGGTATAAAACATACCAACCACATTTCAATTCCCCATACAACCAGATTCCTAACCAGAGTCTCACATACTTTCTGATGCACCATTAGACAATATTTAATTTGCTGCTATTGCAAATGTTATTTCCTCAGAGCAGACTAATTTTTCACGTGTCTTGGCACTTTAGCCTACAGACACGTACTTGCTTTGCTGTGAGCTAACACGGGCAGCTTCAGGAAAATTAGTAGTCACCATGGTAATGGTATGCCTTTTGTCTTCAGCTTTTGTTGAATATGTTCTTCAGGGAGACTGAGGATTTATTTTTTTTTCTTTTTTTGGTTTTTTGAGGTAGGGTCTCGCTGGAGCCCAGGCTGACCTGGAATTCACTCTGTAGTCTCAGGGTGGCCTTGAACTCATGGTGATCCTCCTACTTCTGCCTCCCGAGTGCTGGGAGGATTTCTTGATGAAACAAAATTCATCATGTTCCTTTGGATTGATGTGCATCAAATCAAAGAAATGTTTTCCTATCCTGACAATATCCAATGCCTGTCTTACTTCTCGGGAGGGCGGGGGGTTAGTACAATGTGCTATCCAGAAATGGGCAGGCAGCTTTCATTTCCTCATCCTAAAGCTAAGACTGGGAAGTAGCTAGCAAAGATCACTGCTTTCAGCGGGAACAGAGGCCCATGAGAACTCACAGAGCTCTGTGACCCTCCAAGGGATGGCTCGCTTGCTCAAATGACCTCAACGACTGTGTGGCCAAGCGCAAGGTGAAAGTGTACAGCTGTGGACTTCACTCATACACCAAGCACACAGTGGTGATAGATTGTCCACAAAGATGACATCCACCAGAAATCTGCTTCCCCCAGTCCATGCATCTTTCTGTCAGGAATGAAGTCTAGCTCCCAATCTTCAATCTCAGCTGCCGCCCTGTGTAACAGTTACCTTTTCATTGCTGAGACAAACCACCTGACCAGAGGCAGGTCTAGAAGACTGATTTCCGCTTACAGTCTGGAGGGTAAGTTACATCGTAGCAAGGAAATCATGGCACAGCAGACTGCTGAGTTTCACATCTTGTCACAGCGGCAGGAAAAGGAAGAAGTCCCAGTGAGCTAACTCTGAGCACCCAGTGGGCTAGACTACTAACCTCATACCTTCTCTAGCAGGGCTCCACCTCCCTAAGCTTCCACAATGTTCCCAAATTGCCACCAGCTGGAGACTAACTATTCAAAACATATGAAGCTCTGGGGGAACATTTTATATTCAAACCACAAGACCCTGCAACTTGTTCAGGGAATAAAACAGAGCAAAGAAAATGCTCTGCAAATTCTGGATTCTACACCCTAAGAAACCTGAGAGCTTCCATCTGAAAATACAGACCACCAAGCACCTCTGCTGAGGTACCAGACAAGCGAGTAAAGGCTTCTTAAATGCTGTGGCTCCATCTTAGCTTTCAAGTGAATATTCATAGATAGATACAGGACTGACCCCAGCCAACACCCTGTAGACAGAAGAATATCCCAGCTGAGCTCAAGGAACTGAGAAAAATCATAAAATAACTGATTGGTGTTTTAAATCACTTCATTTTGGGGTGGTTTGTTACATATCAATAGCTAAACTTGATATATTAAATAAAAGGAATGAGGCTGGAGTGATAGCTTAGTGGTTACAGCACTTGCCTACAGATCCTAACAACCTGGGTTCGATTCCCCAGTACCCACGTAAAGCCAGATGCACAAAGTGGTGCATGCATCTGGAGTTCCTTTGCATTGGCTAGAGATACTGGTGTCTGTCTGTCTGTCTATCTGTCTGTCTGTCTGTCTCTCTCTCTTTCTTTCTCTCCCAATCTGTCCCTCTTCTCTCTGTTTTTGTCTGCTTACAAATAAATAAAACATAAACTAAGAGAGATGAAGATACAAGATCCCATTGGCATTATTATTAGAAATGATGTGTGTGACCTCTGATTCTTCTAAGCACAAACTTCCCCCTCTAACCAGACCTTATCAGTTGCCTGCAGAGCTAATTTTGTTCATGTGCTATATTCCAGCAAAAAGAAGGTAACTACAATAATGTGTAACCTCATTTCAAAATGAAACATGAACATAATGCTTAATATCTGTGATCCTGTCATATAAATTCTCCCATTTGGCCTTTATCACTGCATACAACAAAGTTCAGCTCCTTTTCTACATGACAAGCCCTGTTCATCCCATTGCTGGCACCCCTGTTACTATCATTGCACAGAACTGACAACATACCTTTTGCTCATTACTGCTGTCATAAAGATGACCTTTCAGCTTTCCCGTTCCTCTGCTTCTTGCCTTGGGCTTCACCCCTGAGGCAGTCTGTCTTGCCATATTCTCCTCCGTCTTTTACCATGGCACTGAGAGACTGATAAGTGGACCACTTGGTGTCTTGTACACTCTTATGCAACACGGCTCGTGATTGGTCCCAGCACCATCCAGCACAGCAAAGATAGGTAAGGTGGTTTGAATGTAAAATGTCCCCCATAGACTCACGTGTTTGAACATTTTGCTCGCCACCTGCTGGCATTGTTTGGGAAGTTTGTGGAACCTTTAGGAAACAAAGCCTTGTTAGAAGTGGTCACTGGGGTGGGCCATGATGGAAAGTACCCTTTCAAACTGTAAGATAGAATAAGCTCTTTCCTTTCTTAAGCTGTTTCTTTTGTCAAATATTTTGTCACAGCAATAAGCAATTACTTACTAATAATTAACTAATACAACAGGTATGGTGGTATCTCTGCTTTCTGGATGCTTATAATTTAATAATACGAGAGGCTTTATTTAAGGATTCTGAAGTGGTGATATTATGGCATCCATATTTAAGTAGAAGAAATACAATATTTGGAGTTAAGCTTACTGGTAAACATGAGAAATTAGAAAATCACCTTTTGGATCCTTGTTTTTCTCAGCTCTAATACTTAAATTTCTTCATGAAGGTGTGGGTTCTTTCCATCATGGCAAAGAAGGTGTTGTGGTTATCTTCTCATTGCTGGAATTAAGCACCCTACCAAAAGCAGCTCACGGGAGGAAAGAATTTATTTTGGCTGACAGTCTCGAGGGGAAGCTTTATGATGGCAGGGGAAAGCATGGCATGAGCAGAGGCTGGATATCACCTCCGTCACAGTAGGTGGAAAACAGCAGCAGGAGAGTGAGCCAAACTAACACTAGCAAGCTAATGCTAACAAACCTTTAAGATGCACCCCAGCAACACACCTCCTCCAGCAAGGCTCTACCTCCCAAACTGCCACCAGCTTGTGACCAAGCATTCATAATACATGAGTTTATGGGTTGTGGCAGGGGGAGTATCTGATTCAAACCACCACAGTTAACAACAGAAGTCATAGAGATAGGAGCAAGAGGCCAGGTGATCACATTGTATCTGTAGTTAGGAAACAAGAGTGCTGATGGGAAATGGAGCCGAGCTATAAATCATCCAGGCCCACCCCTAAACCCTCCCCCCCCATGACCCACTTCCTCTAGTCAAGGTTCTACCTCCTAAAGCTTCCACAATCTTCCCAAAGAGCACCACAAACCAGAGACCAAATATGCAAACGCATGGAGGAGAATTCACATTCAAACTACCACCCTACCTTTGCTATCTGTGCTGAATGGTGCCAAGAAGAGGACTCTGGGTATCTTCCAAGGACATCCACAGCCTCCATCCTCCAGGGTAAATCTCACCAGTGCCTCCCAACAACATCATTTACAGGAAGATTTCAGCCACGACCCAGATACAGCAGCTCAGACTGTGAATGTTTTCTGAATATGAAATGATCTGGTGATTTAACGTAGATTGTTTTATGGTATTAATAAAATTGAGTGTTATGGGAAATGCCTTTTAAGTGAACCAGCTCTATGGCCAACGTTCTAGAAAGCTTTTACTTTAAATGCAAATCCACTGGAAATGTGAGAGAGACGTGCCAACATTAAGGAGGCATCCAGCAGAATGCATGGCACTTAAAGAGCCTAATTCCCCTAGTCCACACATCCCTGTGGTCCATTTCACCCACTGAATTAAACAAAGTCCAAAGGCTTGGGGGCAGAGGTTTAGCGAAGTCAGTTGTGAAGCATGAAAGAAAATCAAATTAGAAATACTGCCTGCCTGTCATTGAACTCCATTCAAGAAAGATCCCCCAAGGTAAAAAGAGGGAAGAGTTGGAATATTTTTTTTTGAGTTTGAAAGTCAGCAATCTGTGACTGTTTGGATAACTTTTTAAGCAAATCACTCACTCTTTCCAAGTGTGGGGCAGCTGTGAAACACCAGAGAGAGGAGATAGTTCCATGGTGGGTGCCTGCTGTACCCATGCAAGGGTTTCTTATCATCACAAGCAGCAGCTACAGCATAGAAATAGTGAGCAAAACAACAGACAAAAAGGAACACTCCTTATTGAAACCCATCTAGTTTCTTCCCAGAAGTAATAGAAGCTCTCTGATCTAACACACTTCCCAAGAAGTCAGGAAACGAATCACAACAGTAATTCTGACAGATAAAATTCATCATCGTTTATCAAACTTTATCACTGATGAATAACCATCATATACAATTGTTCATAGGGCACCTGAGGCAGCAGCTTGTCCTAAAGTGACCGACCCTCCTCATTTGTAAGGGACCGGGGAGGGGGAAGGGGCATGCCAAGTCACTGGATGATCAATATTCTAAATCTCAGGAAGTCCCAGGAAAACCAGGACAAGTTGGTCACATTTTATGAGCATGAGACTGGAAAAATGCTGAAAAGATTCCGGAATTAATAAACTTTGCTCGTCGGAAGAGGAGCCCCACAGAGATGTGGCTCAGACCTCAGAGGTGGGGGTGACAGTTGGCTGCTGGTTAGTACTGGTGTCTCCAAGGAGGTAACCCCAGTGAGGTGGGTTCTGTGAACGCTGCTGCAAAAATCCCAACTGCGTGTGGAAAGAGGCAACAGTTCTGGAGAGAGAAAACACTGCTGAGAAACTGCTGGAACAGCCAGGAAGCAAGGAGCAAACCCCTTCTTCTTGTGCCCCCTACTGGCATGCTTCTCAGGAAAACGACTGGCAAGGTGAAATTGTTTGCAGAAAGCTAACTAACCTCAGCATCTTTGTGCAGAAGGTAGGAAGTTGGGCTTGGAACTGGGAAGTTTAATAACTAGCACAGAGGATATGAGACATATGAGGAAGAAGAGATCCAAGGTAAAGGATGTAATTAAAGAACCCACCTTTTAAAGAATTCTTCCTAAACTCCCAAATCTGATCTACCTAGGCACTCAGAAATAAGGCACTTTCTACAAAATGCTGCTGTCTCAGCTCCTGCCCTCTGCCCTTCCCCTCCCCAGCGCTGTAGCTACCTCCTAAGATGCTGTCCCTTATAGCTGCTGAAGATCAGGCAATAGGTTATGTCTCCCCTTCTTCTCCTGGGGATCCATGCACTCTCTGCTTTGCAAACTTTTAGACAGCAGAGCTGAGAGAAGCATTAGGCGGCTTTAAAAATTGATGTGGCTCATTATTTTTTCATGAGTCACCGCAAATCCAACGGCACAAGGCCAAAGGCGTGCTCATGGGAGCCACGACACCACTCTGCCCTATTCCTTGCAGACTTGACCCTCTAAAAGAAGAGGTAGAAAGTGCTCAGCAAATCCCACACACCACTCACCACCAGAGGTACCACCAGGCAATAGTAGCTAGTGTGTTCCTCATTCAATGTCCAAGGACAGAGATCAGCAGCCTCCCCTCCCTTGTCCCCCAGTGTTCTCTTCACCTAAGACCACCACTATCCAGGCTTCTGTCTTTGGGACAGTTATAGGAAGAGAGACCAAGGTCTGGTAGCATCCACTCAGGTATCCATGACTGCTGTCCGGAGATAGAAAAATCCTTTCTCTGGAGGTTTCTAGTCACTGCCTTCCCAATCAGCACGTGGCATGGCCTTGTCTCTTTCGATTCCTCTTTCTGTCTCCGAGTCTCCCCTCTTCCTGTCTTTTCATTTTTTCCTTCTCCCTCCACTCATTCCTCTGTCAATCCATCTTTCTCTTTCTCCCATCCAAGTCATAACCAGGCCCAACCCTGCTTAGCTTCTGAGATCAGATGAGATTCAGGATGGTATGGCTGTTTATCTTTCCCTTTCTTCTGGGTCCAACTTCCCAGGCTGTCTGTTGAGTTCTATCCCTCCTTTCTCTTTCTGCTCAGGGATCTGTCTTTACATGTGTGTGCACACCTGTATGTCCCAACGATCTTCATTCTGGCTCCTTTAATTCCTAGGCCTCCCTTTGGTCTAATCTCTCTGGGTTGGAGAGGAGTAAAGTGCCTGTTCCCTGGGGAAGGGAAAGACTCCAGATTTATTCCTTTGCTTTCATTGCCAATGAAAAGTGGGAGCCAGGACAGAACTAGTTCAACTTAGGACATAAATACTGAGTCCCAACTGCATGCAAAACAATGAGCCATAAATGCAGTTCAGTCTGATGCATTTTTATTAGGATGCCAAGCATGTGCTCCTCTCTCAGGCTCCAAAGAAAGTCAGATGCTGCTGCTGCTGATGGGCGTGTATGCTCACAGCCCATGTTTGGTGGGGAAGGCGGGGCTTTGAAAGATGCAGTGTGAAGGTCATCTATGTCAGCTAGACAAGGAGATAGCTCAGGGGCACTTCTTGGAGGGAGTAATGCTGAATCTTGAAGAATGTGTGGGTGTTAACGTGGTGGAGAAGAGGCAGAAGGGTCACCAACAGCACAGAGGCAAGCAGCAGTTTGAGATGTCCAGGAACGCACAGGTAAGACCTCGGCAGCACCCCCCTGGAGTGGACAGCATCGGGAGGGAGGAGATGGAGAGCAGAGAGTCCAGGGGCCATGCAGGGCTTCTGGAGCCATTCCTTCAGCACTGGATATTCCACAGAAAGTTCTTACCAGGCACTGTCTGATGGCACCCTCTGGCCAATGCCACTGGTTTGGCCCCTGTGCAAGGAGACAAAAGTGGCAGGTAATTAACACCCCTGGGAACACACTCAGCCAATGATAGCTGTTCTTTTTTTTTCTTCTTCTTTTTTTAGAAACCTGGATATACAATCCTCTGGGTGATATTGCATAGACCCATCTATACTATCTGCAGAGGCATTTTCTTGAGGCTGGAACTCCTACTGCCCAGGGGTGGGAAATCTATTCACCAACATTCCCAGTGCTTGCTCCTTGTTCTTCCTGGTTCATATACCCATTCGCCCTTGATGTTCCTTTCATCCCCCAGGTAAACTACTCACACATAATTCTTTGTTTTAGCATTTAGCTCTGGCACAAGCCAGCCTCCCAGAGACATGAGAGAGCTCACAACAAACTAAACAGCAGAGCGGTATATATGGCTCCATGTTTTTGAAGGACACTCCAGTTCTAGAGCTTGGTCTAGAGAACAAATATGAGACAGAAATATTGAAGAGACTACTACAACATTCTAGGATGGAGGAGAGGGGGAAATTTCAGTGGGCTGAGGAGACGAGGGTCAGGGTCTGAAAGCCACAGAGGAGACAAGTTTAAGATTGGCCAATTGCAGTCTGTTTTCTTTAAGAAAGTCAGGTTACAGTGTAATGAAAATCAAGAAAGAAATGAGGCCTGGCACCATGGAGCCCCTGAGGAGCTGCCTAACCTACCCAGGAGCCCCAGCAAAGACTCAGAAGGCATCCTTGAGGTGCTACTGCTCAGGATGGATGAAGAATGGGGAATAGTTCACAAGGGATGGAAAAGGGGTTCCCAGCAGGATAAGGAGTGGCTGAAATAGTCAAGATAGTTTAGGGTGCAGCTTAAAGGATGAGGGAACCCTAGTGAGGGTATCAGGCACATTCTCCCTCCCTCAAAGTCCCGCTGGACTCCCTCTGGGCACAGATCCTATCCTAAGAGCTGAGTGTAGAAGCCACACCTCAGACACCTAGAGAAACCCAAGAGCCTGACCTGGGCTTGTGCTGACTCCTCCCTTCCCTCAGAACAGCCAGTGGAGCCCACTCCACACCCCTGTTTATGGGATGCAGGTGTTAACATGTGTCAGAGAAGTTCACACAACCCCCTGATGGAGATGAGAAAGAACCTCCAAGAGGGGAGCACACACAGTCCAAAATGTTCAGGCTAATATATAAAACCCATCCAGCAAACATTTCCTCAGAAGGGCTGGACTGTGACAATGTTGATTTTCTGCTATTTCTCGCATAATTTCTCAGCTCAGCTTCTGTGGAAGGGGTAATGAACAAAAAGATGGCCAGGGAGAGAAAACAAGGTTAGTGGGTATCAGATGTCCCCCACAAAGGACAGTCCCCAAGGAGCTCCACTACCTCATCTCCTACCCCACACTGGTATTCTACCATATGGCTCTTCACACTTTCAACAGCATGGGAAGACTTCCTTCCTTAGACAATGTCACAACTTCTATGAGCCAATGATCTCGGAGCAAAGATGATTGCTTCCGTTACCTTCTCATTGCTAGGACAAAAGACAGCCTGAACAAAAGCCACTCATGAGAAGAAAGGGGTTATTTCAGTTTAGAGTATCGAGGGGAAATTTCATCATGGTGAGAAAAGCATGGAGGAGCCAAGATTGGTTATCACATCTCTCCACGGCAGCTGGCAAGAAACAGCAAGAGAGTGAGCTGGCTGAGCAAGGAGAAGTGGGGCTCTAATCACCTCCAAAGCCCACCCCTAACAAGACACCTCCTCCAGCAAGGCTCTGCCTCTCAAATTGCTACCAGCTGGGGATAGAGTGTGAGGTTTAATCACAAACACAGGAGGTTATGGGGAGCGTTTTACATTCAAACAACCACGATGATATATCTCTTATTTGTTTGTCTAGGAGTTTAAGCTGTAGGATTGTCTCTGTGTTTCACTCTGCTGAGAGAATGGATTCTAAGATCTGTCTTGGTTGAGTAACACAAAAGTAGATATTGACTTATTTAGAGGAGATTCCCTGTGAGAAGTTAGCATGCATCTCCTCCAGGTCCCACCCTAAAGTACACAGATTAAGAAATAAGCGTGCATTGGCTTAAAATAGAAAATGAATCCCATCATTCTTCACCAAACAGCAAAATCTAATAGGGAAATTGTAAATTTGGGAATTAGTCAAATCCTCCTAATTAAGTTATAGAATGAAGTTAAGTCAAAGAAAATGAAGCACTCAGTGATTGAAAAAAAAAAGCGTGGTGAGAATGAGTTCTGGTCTCGCTCTAGTGGGGCTGTATGTATGTAGTAGGACTGTGTCCCTGCCAGGGATGGGGCTGATTCTGAGTACATCAAATGGAATAGAGAAAGGCTTTGAAGGGCTGGAGAGATGGCTTAGCACTTAAGACGTTTGCCTGCAAAGCATAAGGTCCATAGTTCAATTCCCTAGTACACACATAAAGCCAGATGCACAAGGTGGCGCATGTGTCTGGAGTTCCTCTGCAGTGGCTGGAGGCCCTGGCGTGCTCATTCTCATTCTGTCTCTCTGTCTCTCTGTCTCTCTGTCTCTTTGTCTCGGTCTCTGTCTCTGTCTCTCTTTCTCTCTCTCCCTTCCTTCCTCCCTCTTTTTCTTTCACACATACACACTGTCTCAAATCAATTAATTTTTTAAAAAGAAAAAGGCACAAATGAACACAGTCAACTTCCCCGGAAGAATGGACAAAAATTAGGAATCTGGAAACTTATAGACCATAGTCCAAAAGAGTTTTAAGGTCACACCACTGACTATCTGCACCTCTTTCCAAAGCTTCTTTAGGAACTCCTAAATGGAGTCCAAATTGGGAGAGTAGGAAGACTGGAAGTGTCCCTTTTCTCCTGCACTAATAAATAAATGAATGAATAAATAAATACAGGTCCTGGTCCTCTCAGGCTAAGCTGAGTGAGGCAGTCTGGCCACAGGTGGAGGTCCAGCCAGGGTTGTGTGCCCATTAAACTGGCCTCTAAGTTGTCCCCATCCTTCCCTGTACCAGGTACTCTGGCTGCAATGCTCCTGTAGACTATCAAGCCTAGCCCAGCCCTCAAGAGGCTCTCCATCACTGCAGGCTAAGGGATGACCAGGAAAAGTCAAAATCAGAACGCAAAATCCATAGCACTTTGGAAAGCAAGGAGGCATATGAGTTCAAATCTCAGCCCGAGCAACTTTTCATTTGTTAAAGAAGACCAAGGGAGTGTCTGAGAGCTGGGATAAGCTCATTTTTCTTCTTTCTTCTGCACACATGTAATAAGAAGGCCTAACACATATGGGGAAGAAAAGGTTGGTACTGGAAACATTCTGTATGTAAATCTGTGAGTGTGTGTGTATGTGTATGTGTGTGTTATGTGTGTGCATGTTCACATGCGTATGGATGCCTGTGGAGGGGGTCCACGTGTTTGCATGTGAAGGCCAGAGGTCAACATCAGCAGGGTCTTCCTCATTCACTTTCTACCTGATGTTTTGAGAGAGTGTCTCTTGCTGAACCTAGAACCAATTGAGCTAGCCAAACCCCAGGGTTCCTCCTATCTCTGTCTCCCACTGGGATTACAGGCACACACCATTGCACCCAGCTTTTACATGTGGTTGGGGATCTCAACCCAGTATTCATGCTTGCATAGCAAGTGCTTAACCCACTAAGCCATTTCCCTAGCCCCCAAATTCTGTCGGTTCTTATAATTTCATCTTGGAGACCCTCCTTTGTTTCAGTTTAATTTTTTAAAAAAGCAAGTATACTATGGAAATACTATGGGACAAAATACTAAAGAAAAATCATCAGGAAAGCAGTGGAGAGGATGGAAGAAAGGAGACAGCAAGCATGGGAGAGGTTCCAGAGACCCTTAAGATCTCAACAACAAAGCAGACTCAAAACTCACCCACCATGACTCAGGGAACTCAGTGGAAGAGGGTGGATAGAATGTAAGAGCCATGGTGGGGAGAATATCCAGAGATATGGCCCCCCTCAGCAACAATACACAAGGGGGAAAAATAAAAGAAAAACTGGCTCCCTCTGGTGCAGTCCATAACCCCCTAACCTATGGACAGATCCATTATGCGCACCAAGGAAGGACCCCAGTGGGTAGGGGACAGAGAGGAGGGAAATGGGGACACATTCATGAAATGTGCTCATACAATGTATAAACTTATTCATAATAAATATATTTAAAATAATAAAATCATTAAGTAAAATTTTTAAATATGAAAAAATAAAATAAAATAAAAACATGGGAAAGGCAAACAGACAGTGACCACAGCCAGCCACAGTTTGGCTCCTGGGAACCCTGCTGAAGTCTAGCAAGGGCATTACTATGATTTGTGAAATGTGTGGAAAGTGACAGGAGAAAAAATGGTTCCTTCTCTGGGACTCAGCTCAGAAATCACCAGAAGCGATGCTCAGGGCACCGTCTGTTCTGTGGCCTTCCTTTCATCCTGCTCCCTAAATTCTGACATGCTCTCCCCTCCCTAGCACCTGCTTCGCAGAGCTGCCAGGAGAGCAAGGCTGCATCCTGTCCATTTGGCCAGACCTCCTGGAGCAGGGAACACCGCAGTGACTGCATCTAAGTCCCAGTGTCCTTGCAGGTGACATCCGCATGGCTTGTTCTTGCTCTCTGCCATGCCTGAAAGCATAAGCTCTTCTGTGCTTCCAGGTACTGTCAAGTGAGGGTTTCGGTGGGCTCTTGAGGAAACAGAACTTAACTATTGCTACCCCCAAGGTCAAGTGCATCTCTCTGCGCTGCAAAGCAATTGGGAAAACTGCCCCATCCCAATATGAAGTAGGCTCCAACTAAATTCGGGGGTCAGCAGTCAGAAGGGCAATTTTTATAATCACCCCCATGGGGTGGAGAGGTTCCCCCAAGGTTGACAGTGGATGCTGAGAATTGCAAGGGAAATGTAGGCAGGGATCTGAAAGAAGACAGCTAGACAAGAAATCAAGCAGCCCGAGGTCAAGTGCTGGCCCTGTTCCATTGGGGCTATGTGGCCTTAATGAATCACTGAAATTCTCTGTGACAATTTCTGACCTATAAGACGGAGATCAGCATACAAGTCCCCTCTCCTGTCCATTGCGAGGGCTTCTCATGAGGAAAGGGAATAAAAAATCAGATTATAGACACTGAGGTCATTCTGAAAAGCTTTTAAATTATTTTATTTTATTTGAGAGAGAGTAAGCATGGGTATGTCAGGATCTCCTGACACTATAAACAACCTCTAGACACATGCTTCCAACGTTTTGTGCATCTAGCTTTCTGTGAGTACTGGGATATCAAACCCAGGCCAGCGAGCTTTGCAAGCAAACAATTTTAACCATTGAGTCATCTCTTCAGCCCCTCCTTCTGAAATTTTTTTAAGTAGCCCCAAATTGGAAGCAATCCAGTGAGTAGAATGGACAGATTGTAGTGTGTTTAAATTATCAAATACTAGGCAGAAAGATTAAGAGAATAAACTACTTGCATCTACGGAAGCTCATGAGTGAAGTTTATAAACAAAATTGTGAAAGAAGAAGGTAGAAATGTGGAGGCTCCATATGGAACCCCACAGAGAATGACAGGATGAACAAGGGACCCACAGCCACAGCCATTCAATCAACACAGGATAAGCCAGTGAGACAGAAACCAATGATTTTCGACACAAAGACCCCTAAGTTCTCAACATTAAAGCAGCCTTAATACTTACCCACCACGACTCAGGGAACTGAGCGGAAGAGGGGGCGGAAAGATTGTGAGAGCCATGGTGGGAGAGACTATCCAGAGGCATGACACCCCTGAGTAATTACATACTAGGGCCAGGAGAACCGGGCTGACTACTAGGCTGCCCCAAGGACTGATCCAGATGGCCCACAGAGGAGGATATCCAGCCGATTGGGGATAGGGAAGAGGGGCATTGGGGAACTGGGGATAACAACTCATTGTTTGCCCATTAAAAATAATGCAACTCATTATGGACAATAAAAAAAAAGAAAACACTACATATTTTCTGGTTCCATTTATATGAGACTCAAGAACAGAAAAAGTCATCTATGGGATGGAATAGAGGAAATGGGCTCGAAACAAGCATTGACTTGGAGGGAGCATGAGAGAACTTTCTGGAATGCTGGAAATGTTCTATACCTTGGTCCAGGTAGTGGCTATGTGGACATTCCTATATGTACCAATGCAGACAGTTGTACACTAGATATGTATCTAGCCACTACACTGTGTTTGTATAACACCTCATCTTTTTTTAAAAAATATTTTATTTATTCATTTTCAAGCAGAGAGATACAGGAGATAGATGATGAGAGAGAGAGAGAGAGAGAGAGAGAGAGAGAGAGAGAGAGAGGCCTATGTGGGTACTGGGGAATTGAACCGGGGGCCTCAGGCACTGGAGACAAGTGCCTTAACTGCTGAACCATATCTCCAGCCCTCATCTTAAAGTTATGAAAGAAGGAGAGTGGAGAGAGAGCTCAGTTGGTAAAGGGCTTGCCTTGCAAGTATGAATACCTGAGTTCGATCCCCCATACCAACATAAAAATGCTACGTGAGGTGGTGTACACCTGGAATCCCAGAGCTGGGCAGATGGAGGCAGATGGATCCCTGGAGTTTGGTGGCCTTCAATCCATTGATGCAATGCACAGTGTTCCTGAGGACAATACCCAAGGTTGTCCTCTCCATGTGCATGGACCCAAACACACATTTGTGCACACATTTGTGCATGTGTACCTTCACACATACACACACACACACACACACACACACACACACACACACACACACTGTTGTAGTCAGCTCTACTTTGTTGGGGCAAACATCCAATGGGAGAGACAGGTTTATGTCAGGCTTACAGATCCATTCCATCAATGGAAGAAGAAGCTGGCTCCCTTTCATACATCCAGCACCACAGTAAGCACTAACCACCAGAGCTCAGACTGCTCTCTCCACCCTTTGGGCTAGAATTCAGATCCACCCCCAAAGCACACTTTAGAACTAGCTGGACAATAACATCCATCCCCAGTGACACACCTCCCTGTAACAGGAATGTGCCTGCTAGAGACTCAAGTTAATAAAACATGTCAGAGTCTGGGGCTGGAGAGATGGCTCAGCAGTTAAGGCACGCAAAGCTTAACTACACAGGATCAATTTCCCAGTACCCAAGAAAAGCCAGATGCACAAAGTGCCACATGCATCTGGAGTTCTTTGTAGCAGCTAGAGGCCCTGGCACACCCATTCTCTCATTCTCTGTGTGTGTGTGTGTCTGTCTGTCTGTCTGTCTGTCTGTCTCTGTCTCTCTCTCTTTGTCTCTCTCTCTCTCTGCTTGCAAATAAATAATTTTTTTAATGTCTGAGTATATGGGGACATAAAAACTATCACATTTAAACTAAGACACACGCACGCACACAAAGGCACACAGGCACATGCACAATCACACTCTCAAACATGCACTCATATGCATATTTTTAACGATTTTATTGGCTTAAAATTATATATATATATATAAACACAACAATATGCTCAGTATCATAGGTTCTTAGATAAAGCCATTGAATCCATGATGACATTCCCTCTTATGCATTAGTTATTCTCCCCCCCCCATGACTCTTACATTCTTTCCGCCCCCTCTTCCGTTAAGAGTTGACAGAAACCAGAGTCAGCCAGGTCGACTCACAGTTAGGAACTTCACTGCGTGCTGATTCATCTTTCTTAAGACCTCGATAACTCTTGAAAAGTAGAAATGAGAAATTTACAGCCTTCCAAAATGGGAGGCGAGGCCATCTATGATTTCAAAACGATGTGTACACATGTGTGTTCACACACAAATGTAAACCACACTGCTAGCCCCTGGCTACTCACAGAGACAGAAATCTCTAAATAATCTACTGACAGGCTACACCAGGGCGATTTGTTTCTGCTCTGAGCAGACCTGGAGGTAACACTGGAAGTTTCTGGCTTTACAGAAGAATATGATTAGAATGCACTGGGGTGCAAATAATGACTGGCCTCCCCCCACAGCCAGCATGGCCTCCTGCCTGCACTCACAACAACCGTGGGGTGCTGGGAGATCAGCAGCATCTCAAATCCATCCTGACTCATCTTGTAATCAGATCACACACGGCCTGGAAAGCCCAGACATTTCTGGAACAACCACCCAAGCAGGCACATAGCACAAATTTCTCCACACCCAGTAAACTAGAAGGACCACTCTCCTCAAGGTAAAAGGACCCTTAGAAGAAAAGCCAGAGAGAGATGATGGGGAGTGGTTTGGGGAGGGGGGGATGTTCCCAGAAGAAGCCTTGGAGAGTGAGGTAAACACAGAGGTAAGGGAAGGAGGAAGAGTGGCTGTGGTCTCTGCTTGAGGCAAGAACCAATCCGATCCTATAGAAAGTTCTAGAATGGGCTGGGGGGATGACTGATTAGATAAAGTGTTTGCTGAGCAATTCTGAGCACCTAAATTCGGTGGCCTTTAATCCCAGCGCTCAGGAGGCAGAGGTAGGAGGATGGCTGTGAGCTCAAGGCCACCCTGAGACTATATAGTGAATTCCAGCTTAGCTGGGCTTTTGTAACTCCAGTGTGCCCACTGCAAGAAGAGAGGTGGAGACAGGAGAACTCCCTGGAAGCTTGGCCAATGGAGTGGTGAATGAGAGACCCTGCCTCAAAATGAGGTGAAAGTGAGGGCCAACCAAAAAGTGGTCCTCTGACCTCCACACACACCCACACTCACACCCAGAAACATGCACACACAATACATTTAAAAAATAATAATAATTCATTTTAAAAGTAAAGAAAACAGAAAGTTGGGGAACGTGAACTGTGCCATAGTCAATGGTTTGAAGCAGACTTCTTTAAGAACAGGGGTGTATCAGTGCAGCTCAGTTCACCAAGAGGGTCATCTGGGACCCAGGAGCAGATCCACACTCCCTGGAGCCAGGGGAACCAGTTACCAGCCAGCCAAGGAGATATGAGCCAGGTGTCCATAGACTTCAAGCACTATCTGCATACGGCATGCTGCATGTCCCAACTTCCTATCTCCCCTGAACTCCAGATTCATGCAGGCAGCTACCTGCCCAACATCTGCAGGGATTGACTAATTCCCTGTTTGCCCGTGCTAAGCTCTTGATGGCTACCTAAAGCCTGCTTCCTCTTGGATTTCACCATGTCTGTGATGAATCCTGCTGCTTCAGCTCCTCAGCCTCGATTTCTCTCGTTCAGTCTCTCTCCAGTCCATCAGCAATTCCTAGTAGGTCTTCCTTCAAAACATAAGCCAGAGGACTGCTTCTCATCACCCCCATCACCATCATTCCCCAAGCCCCCATTGCATCTTGCTGTAACCTTTGTCCCTCTAAGGCCTGTCCTCAGTAAAGCCTGTCTGACTGATGCTGTTGAAGAAATTGAATGGTTTCACCCACTGGGCAAAGTACTCCAGTGGCCTTCATGTCATGCACAGAAAAGCCCATGTCCACCTGGCACCCCTCCCTTACCCCTATTCCTCCCACCTCTCTGCTTATTTCACGCTCTCTTGCTGATACTCAAACCCCCTGGACATAACCAGCCTTCATGTTCATTATTGCTCTGACTGGAATGTTCTTCGCCAACTTCATGACCCAGATCTCAGCCTAAAAAAACCTCACCTTCTAGATGATGAGTCCCTGAACCTTCCCCTGCTCCAGAGTTCACACTCCGCTTTCCTGATCTAACATTTTTAAACTTTTTGTTTGTTTACTTGAGAGAGTGAGAGAAAGAAAGAGGCAGATAGGGAGAATGGGTGCACCAGGGTCTCCAGCCACTGCAAACGAACTCCAGACACATGCACCACCCTGTGCATCTGGCTTTACATGAGTACTGGGGAATCAAACTCAGGTCCTTCTGCTTTGCAGGCAAGTGCCTTAATTGTTGAGCTATCTATCTCTCCAGCCCCCGATCTAACATTTTTGTCTTGATCATTTTACCACCTAAAATGTTCTAGACTTTAGGGGCTGGAGAGACTGCTCAGCGGTTAAGGCACTTGCCTCCAGTGCCTATGGCCCCGGGGTTCAATTCCCCAGTACCCACATAAGCCAGACCCACAAGGTGGTGGCTCTAGTGCGCTCTCTCTCTCTCTCTCTCTCTCTCTCTCTCTCTCTCTCTCTCTCTCTCTCTATCTCTCTCCTCTCTCTCATCTCTCTGCTTGAAAATGAATAAATAAAATATTTTTTTAATGTTCTAGACTTTAGATTCTTGACTATGATCTATTACCCCAGACAAAACATGGAAGTAAAGGTCTTTGGTGTATTCTAATCTAGAGCAGTGCTTGGTACAATAGAGTTATTCAGTAATTGTTGGTTTGATAAATGTATAAATGAATGAATGAATGAAATATATACATGCATATTCAAATATTTGGTGGTGTTACATTTAGATTTTTCAAAAATATCTGTAAATCTCTCAAGAATTAAACCCCAGAATATATCTGTTTGCCTTGTCTTCTCTTGCCTGTCACAGAGCCTGGGATACATTAAATATCTGTTGTTTGAATTAAAAGTAAAATATGAATGGTTGAGCCATGTAATATATCATGGATTCATTTGTATCACCATGGTAAATATTGTGAGCTTTTTCTCAGAAGTCCAGAAAACCTCTGAGTATCACCCTGACCTTGGCCCCATGACGAGGCTATTTAGACCTTCTAAGTACATCTCAGTCTATTTTGGTCCTGAGAAGCCTGTAGATTAGATGCCCAGATAAAACAGAAGTGCCTAGCAAAATCTGAATTTCAGATAAACTACATTTTTTAGTAGAAGCAGGTCCCACACATTGCACTAAGAGATCATTCATTATTCACTTGAAATTCAAATGTAATTGGGGATCCTGAATTTAATTTGTTAAGTCTAACAAGTCTAATGTAGACTAAATTCTCTCCTCTGAGCAAACCAAGAAAAGCCTCTATGACGGTTGGAGTATAAAATGTGGCTCATAGGCTCATGAACATTTGATCTCAAGTGTGTATTGGGGTGGGGGTGAGAGACTGTGGAGCCTTTAAGAGGTGGGGCCCAGCTGGAGGTGGTTCTGGAGGTTTATACCCAGCTCTACTTCCAGCTCTTCATCTGCTTCCTGACCTATGGAGTAAGCAAGCTGCCTCACGCTCCTGCTACCACAGCTTCAAGCCATCTGCGGCCACAGCTTCCCTGCCTTATTGGACTGCATCCCTCCAACCATGAGCCAGAGTACACCTCTCCTCCATTAAGTTGCTTCCAGTCAGGTACTTGAGAAAAGAACTAATACAGTGTCCCTGTATATCATTACATGCGGGAACAATGAAGAGCCACCTACCATCACCCTTCTTCGCCCATAGGAAGGCATGAAATATCTCAGGAGGCTCTGCTCACCTGCACAGGTGCTCATTCATACCTTTCTACCCTTGTGGATCTGTGTTTAGTCATTTCTTTCCACCACGACCTCCAGCCTCCTGAAACCTTTTAAGACTTCATCTAGGCCTTCAAGATTTATTACCTCTCCAAGGTAGCTGTCCCTGGAAATGCACGTGCAAATCTGAGTTAAATTTTTCCTGTCACATGTGCAAACAGCAGAAGCCATCACCACCTAGAGACTGGAAACACCTGCCCAGCCCACCAGGCAGGCATCCAAGTCCTCTTAGAGCAGGACTGTGGTCATTGCTCTGTTCCCAGCATTCTGCCTGCTACATGGCTTTCAAAAAGTGTTGAAGAAGCAAGGTGTGCTAGCCCACACCTGTAATCCTAACACTCAGGAGGCTGAGATAGGACTCAGTTTACCAGCGTGGGCTGGCTCACTCTCCTGCTTCTGTTTTCAACCTGCTGTGGAGAGGAGATGTCCAGCCTCTGCTCGTGCCTTCCATTCCCCTGCCATCATGGAACTACTCCTCAAGACTGTCAATCTTTTCCTTCCATCAGCTGCTTTGGGTCAGGTGCTTTATCCCAGCAACGAGAAGGTAACTCTCACAACACGGCTCTCTATCATCTCTTGATATGATGTGCCTTTATCTTCTCGCTGCTTAACATATGCCAAGTGTGTAAGCCCAAAATGTGTTTGCTTGAAGCATATGAGGTAATTCTGAGCAATACCACTGATGCTAAATTGGAGTGTGCAAACAAGGGGGCTTCAGCTCTCTGACTTCCAATCAAAATTCTCTGCTCCTCCCACAGTAATCCCAACTGATTCCCATAGATGGAGAGGGGAGGCAGCCCACATCCTGACTCCACTTACTCTGTCATGAGGATCCCAGGAAAGCTAAGAGCCCACTGGCTGTCTGAGTCTTTCCTTTGCACTACACAGTAGGACTTTAAGACTCAAAAGGGTCACCGCTGCTCAGGAAGGGTGCTGGTACCACTCCTCTTCATGTGAGTCTTGGGAGGAAAACCTCTCTAGCCATGATCTGCTGTAGAATTGGAAATTTCTTACCTTTCTAGAATGTTCCAAGTCAGACAAAGGCCAAGTGCTTTCTCACAGAAGTCTCGCCTACCAGGTGGCAGCAAATGGGTGGTTTTTAGCAGAATAGCTAAGAAATGTAAATGATTCGCCCCCTCAAGCCAAAGACAATTCAGGCTCTTTTGTCACCCCCAATTAACTTTCAATTGCTCTCCATCTCCATTTCACTTTCTCCTCTGGGAGCTGGGCTCTTTTTGTTCAAGGTTTGAGGGATGGAAGGTCAGTCTTCTTACAGTAGTAATAAGCTGTGAGGAGAAAAACATAACCATGGTTCCCTCATCCGCAAACACCCCTGTATCCCTCTCTTGTTCCTTACACTCTGACTTGAAATTGACTCTTCCAGCCAACCAGGGAATGCTCTGGAAGGGGGTCTGGGGAGGTCATCTCCATTAAGCACAAACAACATGCTGAGTTGTATGCTCATACCTCCATCCTCTACCTGCTAAATACCAAAGAGATACACCAACATGGAGGATATAGTGTCCTGTTTATAGGACAAACCATCTCCTTAAAGCTCACTGTGGTAAGCCAGATGGTGCTCGAAGGGAAGCTAGGTAGGAAGGTGGATGGGGAGAGAGCTTTCTGAATGACTTAAACTCATCTGGCAATTTTCTAAACATCTCTTAAACTCCCTGTCGAAGCTATTATCAGTTGTCCTAAATTGGAATAATCTTCCCTGTTCAACCTCTCTCCTGTCCCCTTGTCCTGTGGCATTGCTGAATTAGATAATGTCTGCAAAGCTCTCTGAGTCCCTTGAAGGGAAGTTTCAATAAACACAAGTTATTAACCTTCATAGCACCCAGAATTTTGAATGAAGAAGTTATAAAAAATTATCATAAAGTCCTGCTGGGATTTGATAATGAATGGAAGCTTTACCAAATCTTCAAACACTTCCTTTTCTTTCTAAGAGCAAAGGTGAACCCCCCCTCCAGCTAGAATAGGCTTTAATTCCTGTGTTTGTCCCTAGCTCTTCTCTCTTCTGGTGCAAGGGAAGGTCAAGTGCCTCTTTCCAGAGCCTTCACAGTGGCTTCACGGAGGTTCTGAACTGGAGGTACTGAGCCTGCGAAATAGCACATCGTTGCCTGCCTCAGGCTCACCCAGGTGGCATAGAAGTGATGGTGAGAAATGCATGGCATGGCCTTAATACTCATCCACCATGACTCAGGGAACTATGTGGAAGAGGGGGCAGAAAGATTGTAAGAGCCGTGGTGGGGGAGACTATCCAGAAGCATGGCACCCTTCAGTATCAACACACTTGGGACAGGAGGACCAGGTTGAATAGTAGGCTATCCAGGGTCCCCTGCCACAAGGACTGATCCAGATGGTACTCAGAGGAGGATATCCAGCTGATTGGGGATGGGGAGGGGGGCATTG
>PVHP010026925.1:0-24256 GCA_004024765.1 Zapus hudsonius | reverse complement strand
GTAGGAGAAGATACACCCACTGAGATCATGATTCTATAAAAAGATCTCAATGGCTGGTTGAATGAAAAAGGAAAAAAAGGAAAAACATCCTGAGATGATGAGTTTTTTCTTAAATTTCAGATCCTTTCTTATTCTCTACAACATTGCTAGGGTTTTATACTTGTAAAGGTCTTTGGAATGTGCAAAGTCATTTTTTTTTGCTAAGGTTTATTTTTATTTTATTTTATTTTTATTTTTTTTCCATTATTATCCATAATTAGATACATTGAGTGAGCAAATAATGAGTTGGTATCCCCAGTTCCCTGATTCCTCTGTTCTGTGTCCCCAATCAGCTGAGTATCCTCCTCTGTGGGCAGTCTAGATCAGTCTATGGGGCAGGGGGTAATGGATAGCCTAGGAGTCAACCCCCCTTTGTATGTTGTTTCTGAGGGGGGGCCATGTCTCTGGACATTCTCTTCCACCATGGCTCTAGTCATTTTTTCTTTCAGGAGATCATTTGACTCTTATAATAATCCTGTGAAGAAAGCAACGTGCTTTTCCTCCTAGTTTAGTGATGGGATTTAGAGATTTCTTTGAATTTATGGGTATGTTATATGGTCATGAAAATCACATGGATTCATTTCTTTTGTCCACAAGTGCTTTCCAAGTTGAAATGTGATTAGTGCTATGACTAATTTTACAGTATAAGTGTTCATTCATTCACTTTCTATCTTTCAACATTGGAGTTCCTTTTACTTAAAACTGTGAGTAGAGCCACAGCCCATAAAAGTGCCATTGTGAAGATCATCAACATTTGGGATTGAAGTGTGGGTTGCAGCCTGCCTCACTTTGATGGCCCTTTAGTTTCCTAAAATAAAATACCCTTGCAGTATTAGATGAGCAATACTGTGCATTTCGAGTTGAATAGCAGCTATATTCTCACGAACATTTATTCCACCTGACACTATGTTTCTTACTCACCTTGCTTCCTTTTGTCTATGTAGATTTCTGTTTTCAAGAGGACCTACTGGATGTCACTGGGGATTCTTCCCAATTCTCAAGTGACTTCGGATGACGTCTTTGGTAAGGATTAGCAGGGTCAACCATCTATTTATCCATCCATTCACCTAGCCTTATAGTTATGTTACTCATTCGTCATCCACTAACTCACCCATCATCTTTTCACTAGTGTATCTCTGATCCATCCATCCATCTCTCTATCCATCCATCCATCCATCCATCCATCCATCCATCCATCCATCCATCCATCCATCCACGTTTATTCCCTCGCCTTTGTCAGAAGTAAAACAAAGAGGAGGGGTAAGGTATGCTAAATAAGCTTCTTTTATGTAGCCATATACCCATCCATCTGTCCATCCATCCATCTATCCATCCATCCATCCATCCATCCATCCATCCATCCATCCATCCAGTAAACAACCCAAAGCATATTCATAAAGCTTAAGTACCAGGAATAAATGGTGGTGCTCACTGGATCGTGAAGTTACAAATGTGTGTGTTGGGGAGGGGCGGAGAGGGAAGAGGGCTATTTTACTGTGAAGGATTATTCACATGACAGAAATATTTTCATGTTGTTAAAAGTACATGAATAGAGAACTCTTTCTACTTTCCAGGGCTGCTGTGAGGATTTAAGATAAAACACTCCACAGCCCTGCTGGACATTCTCTGAAGACACTACAATTAACGCCCTCAGTAACTTACACTGATATTCCTGAAGCAAGAACTCAGGCTGATAATTTGAGTCCATGGTACTAAATTCCATAACGATCCTCCAGAGGGGAAGAAATGGAAGCGAAATTGTGCCAAAAATGATTTATTTTAGTTACAAAAAGAAAATTATTTTTGGCTGTGATAATTTTCCTCTTGTCTGTCCCTAAGAATGGGACTTGTTGGCCATTATTGGTTGACAGGAAGAAACTGAAGTATGCCGCTGGCTTTACAAGTTGCTTTTGAAGGTAAGTTTTATAGCACAGGGAATCGTGGCTACTGTTGAGACTTGAGTTACTTAGAAATGCTGGGAAAAGGTGAGGAAATGAAGTCGTTTCTTAGGCTCCAATTCAGGAAGGAAACTGACCCAGACTTGGAGGTAATGTCTGATGGGGAACAGCTCTTTCCCCTGCTCCGTGTGGAAATGCCACTTGATAATGAGCTTTGAGCCAAGTGCTTTGCTCAAAGCAGCAAAGTGGTTTTAATCACCAAGGACACATTCTGACACTTAAATTTTTTTTTATCTGCAGGGGTTTCAATTTTATTGTTTTATTATCAATTTTTTTAGCTAGCATTCACAATAATGGGTCTCCTTTGTGACATGGTAATAAGCATATGTCATCATACTGTGTTTTTATTTTCTCTTCTCTTTTCTCGTTCTCTTTTCTCATGCTCCCCTCCCCTTTCTGGTTACCTTTCTTTCCCCAAATAGTCTCTTGCTTTTAAGTTATATATATTCCATTACCCTGATACTTTAAAAAGTTATTCTTGGGGCTGGGGTGGTGGCTCAGCAGTTAAAGACCCTTGCTGGCACTTGAGTTTGACCCTCTCCAGTAAAGCTCAATTCAGGCGCTAATCCTAGTTCATCTAAGCAGGGGGAGGCAAGATGTACTGAGAACCCTGTCTCAAAACCACGTTGGAAGGAGAGGACAGACACCTCAAGGTTGTCCTCTGACTTCCACAGGCTATCACGGCAAGCATATGTCCACACACACACACACACACACACACACACACACACACACACACACCATACATATACACACATACATAAACACCTATACACACAAATAAATTAAAATAATCTCTGAAATAAAAATACCTTCTTTAATATGACCCAATTGTATGTAGCATTCCATTGTCATGTGCGTTTCTGCGTTTCTCTCAAGAATTGCACAATGGTTTGACTCACAACATAAGACCTCAGTCTGTAGATCAATTATTTTAGGGTCTATCCAGGCTTTTTGCCTGGATACATTTCTCATTTATAAAACTGTGTTTGCAGGTTATTTGTAGGATCATACACACACACACACACACACACACACACACACACACACATATATATACATATATATATATATATATATATAGAGAGAGAGAGAGAGAGAGAGAGAGAGAGAGAGACTGTTCCACCCCACCCATCAGATTACTTTCAACTTAGATGCTAATACTATTGGTTAACACTTGTCTTTTCCAAATGGAAGAAGGGGAAAAAGGAAAGAAATTGAACATTCACACAGCAATTAAGTATCTTTACTTATCTGCTTTTATAAACTGCTTTGTGATGAGAGTCTCATTTATTGAGGGCCAAAAGGTCAAAATTTGAAAACAGCCTCCAGTTTTAACTTGAATCCATTTGAAAGAAAGTATCTGAAATGATTTTAACAAAGATAAAAAGCCCACAAGCAGGGATGTTCTGAGAGCTAGTGGGGTACAGTGGGGTGTGCTAGTCCTGAAAGCCGGCTAGAGTCTAACCCATTGTCACTCTTATTACCTGGGTTGACAGTTGAGTCCTAGCTCAGCCCTAGCCTTATCTTCAAAACAAGAGCCATCATGAAATAGTTCAGAAAGACCATGGGCACTTTCCTTGGTTGGAAGATAGATGAGGGGGATAAATCAGCTGGCTTTCACTTTGGCTTAGCACCAAACCAGCAAAAACCTAGTGAAATGTTAGATGTGACATTCAGGATGTATAAAAGAAAGAGTGGGCTCTGATGTCAGGCCCAACTTCTGTAATGACGTGCACAGATGTCTGAGGGAGGTCTCAGTTCCTATCCGGGCTGCAGCCCCGGGATCTCTTAGAGGAATGTTATCACTTCAGTTAACTTTGGAGAGTCAGCTTCTCAATTGCTTTTGTATTGCCCCCTCTCCTTCCTGTGGAACTTGGGGTGGTCTGAGAGTGAAGCATCTTTCTGGTCCTTCTTACTGTGAGATTCTGTTGTATGGCCCCACACTCTTTGACAAGATCAGGTTTTCATCACCACTTATAAACAGAAATCGTATTTATCTTTAACCTCTATCTGTAATGTTGATGCCATAATGGGCACCTTAATCGAAATATCCCACAGGAAGTCAGCTGAAAGTCAAACACTATTTCAGGAAATGGAACCCTGTCCCTAAAGTCAGGGAAGGACTTTGTCATTGCTTCCATTGGGTCCAGCTTGTTTCTGGTTCTAGATTGGCTACTAATCCTCTCTGTATGCCACAGTGATGTTTGAAATGCATTATCATCAAATTACCTGATTAAAAAAATCCAAAATGCTGTTAGGACTATCTGTTACCTTAGGATAAAGTACAGGTTTTATAGCTGGATATAATGGACCCTCTGTGGTATGTCCCATCATTTGATGTAAACTTTTTATTATTATTTATTGATTGGTTTTTTAAATAAAAAGGTTGTACTCTCTTAGACCCCCTCACCCTGCCCCACTTCTGCTGAGGGTCTTCTTTGGTAAGATTATTGGTATTCATTGTGGGGGCCAAGAGGTTTCAGTCAGTCTGCGGGTGGGGGCATGGTGTCTCAGGCTATTCCCACCCACCCTGAGGCTCTAACAATCTTTCTGCCCCCTCTTCCACAATATTCCCTGAGCCTTGATGGACAAGATAAGAATCTGATTTAGTGCCGCTTTCTCTGGAGCCTCTGGATCTCTGTTGTGATGAGGTTTGAGTGACCACAGCGTCTGTTATTGTGAACTGTCTTTCCACTTGAGATACTTGAACAAATGAAACAGAATATCCCAGATTCCCAAGGTAGAACCCCAAGTTATTCTAAATGATTAAGTGTGTTGAATTACAGGCTGCTTACAGACAAATAGTCTTGTTTGGCTTTTCTGGTCTATTCTAAGCTTTCTACATTTCTTTCTTTCCTTTCTTCCTTCCCTCCCTCCCTCCCTTCTTCCTTATTATCTCTCTCCCTCCATTTCTTTTCTCCTTTTTTTGAGGCAGTATCTTCCTACATAGCACTGCCCCTGGAATGATTTCCAGTAATTAATTAATTAATTTGGCAGGTGGAGGTGCTTGCCTATCTATGAATATTTTCTGATTTTTCTATAATTTCATGTACACACACGTGTGTGTGTTTTGATCATATTCACTTTCTTTTCTTCCCTTTCTTTCTTTCTTTCTTTCTTTCTTTCTTTCTTTCTTTCTTTCTTTCTTTCTTTCTTTCTCACTAGTCCTTCTACTTCAGTCTGATTGCTCACTTCATTTTCGTCTTTTAAAAAATATTTTATTTATTCATTTTCAAGGAGAGAGAGAGAGAGAGAGAGAGAGAGAGAGAGAGAGAGAGAGAGAGCACCAGGGCCACCACCTTGTGGGTCTGGCTTATGTGTGTCCTGGGGAATTGAACCCGGGGCCTTAGGCACTGGAGGCAAGTGCCTTAACCACTGACCCATCTCTCCAGCCCTCATCTTTGTTTCCTGAACCTTGGTGCTTAAGTGTTCCACCTAGGTCACTTAAGCTTAGTTCCCTCCACTCAGCTCCCTCTCATTTCTGAGTCTGTAAGACTTTACTCTGTTCTCTCTGACTAGAATGCTCTCGTCTGATTGTAGACTGCATTTGGCTAGACATTTTTTCCTATATCACTCGAGATATTTCCTCCAAAGCACATGTCTGACTATCCTGACTGTGCTTGTTGACTTTTCTTTTTCCCTCACTGGACTGTGAATAAACTCCCTGACAGTAGAGTCTCTCTTCTCATTTATTTATGCCTGGTCCTGAGTATCTGAGCTGGAGCATATGGAGCTAAGTAGTGTTTTTTAAAGCAGTGGATGTAGAGGTTGGGACGGTAGCTCAATGGTAGGGCTCTTGCCCTGGATTGGATCCAAGTACTGCAGAAAAAGTGAATGCATCCATACACATAAATAAAACAAAAGTGAATAATTGTGGGTATTGTTATTTTGCAAGTCTGTCACTCATATTTTATTTGTGATAAGGGTACATGTCCAACTACATTGAAATTCTGTGAGAAATCATTGTGTTGTGATTCATCATATCCCCTGGTATATGAATTCAAATTCTACAGAAAACAGAATAGGTGATTATATATATATGTGTGTGTTATTAGTATAGATAAATTATGTATATAAAACATATACATAAATTATGTATATATAAAATCTATACATAAATTATGTATATATTTAATATGTATGTATTATGAGTGATGGCTTTGTGATTATGGAAGTTGAGAAGTGTCACTGTCTGCCATCATCAGAGGGGAGAACCAGAGAGTTCTGGTGGTGTAATTCAGTCCACGTTCAAAGTCCAAATCTCTAGTCCTGAGAGCTGGGGATCCAGCTGGTATAAGTCTCAGTCCAATTCAGTGTCCAAGAATCAGACTGCTGATGTCTAGGGTGGTAGAAGATAGGTTTCTCAGATCAACCAGAGTCAGTTCCTCCTCTCTCCTCCTTTCTCCTCCTTTCTGTTACATTCACACCATCTTCCCATTGGACTTGGGTGAATGCAGCCCACCCCTTTGGTGAAAGTAGATCTTCGTGACTCAGTTTGGTGATTCAAAAGTTTCTTTCCCAAAGCACCCCCCCCAGATACACCCAGATTTAAGGTTACACCAGCTATCTAGGTACACCTTTACCAGTCGACTTTATACATAAATGTTATCCTTTCTCATCAGAAGCAAAACAGGCCCTATTTTTGATGAATGGGTAAATGTTTGGTGACCGAGAAGGAAGTATATCAGGAAACTCATGAGCTAGATGAAGCCTCGCCAGGCTGTTGTCAGTTTCCTTCTGTTGACAGAGGGGAGCCTTTGGCTACTTCAGCATCCATTATATATGATAACCCAGGAAAGGCCCACGGAGACAGACACCAGTGACACCCAACACAATCCAGGGCAAAGGTACAGAGACACTTAAGATCTCAACAACAAAGCAGACTCAAAACTCACCCACCATGACTCAGGGAACTGAGTGGAAGAGGGGGCGGAAAGAATGTAAGAGCCACGGTGGGGGAGATATCCAGAGACAGGGCCCCTTCCAGCAATAATGCACAAAAGGGGAAGATAAAAAGAAAAAAAACTGGCTACCTCTGGTGCAGCTCATGCCCCCATAACCTATGGACAGATCCCATATGTGCATCTATGAAGGACCCCAGTGGGTAGGGGACAGAGAGGAGGGAAATGGGGGCACCTTCACAAGATTTGCTTATAAGATGTATATACTTACTCATAATAAAGCTATTAATTAGAAAAAAAGACATCAGTGCAGAATAGATGAAGAGAGATAGGTCTTCCCATGATGTGTCAATAACTTCATCAGACTTCATCGGAGCATTTGTGGAGGTGGTTGTGATTGGGGAGCAGAGAACCTGTTGGGGTTCCTCCAGGAGGCTGTGGGAACCATTACTCAGTGAACACACAACAGAGGTAATCCACAAGATAGGAACTGTTTTCATAGATCTTTTCAAACACAATTAGGTGAATCTGAAATAGAATTTTCAGCACTAAGAACACCTTGACATCAGAAAACCATGAATAAATAAAATTACAAAATCAAAATGCAATTCAAAGGGAATCCGTGTGATAATGCCTTTTTCAATAAATGCCACAGAAAGAAAACTGCATGATAAGTTGTATCATTTCAATTTTCTCCTCAGGGATTTTATAGCCATATGCTTTTATGTAGAAAAATATGATTAATAAAAAGCTCTGCTCCTGAGATGCCTGGTCCCAGTGGGACCCAACACACAGGAGCTGCGGGGTGTCCAGCCTGGCTCATTGCATTTCCTGATGACATTTTACAGGGCAGGGAAGGCTCTGCCACTCTCCTTCTTCCTCCGAGGACTGTCATTATGGAAGATTCCCTGCAGGAATCATTCCCTTGGGTTCAGGTATTTTTTTCTAAGAAGTTCAAGTTAAATTACAAATACATTAGCAGGGACAAACAGCATGTTAATCCAATTACAAGTATAAACACCTCAATGCATATTTTCCTAAAATACATTTTACAGACTATTATTTCTGAGAGAGATTATGCAAACAAAGCAGTGGATGGCCCGATAAACTCTGGGAATTCAATTAAATAGAAACAAGTTCTTCTCCCTCCACCGCCTCTTCTTTTTCTCTTCTTCTCTGTCTTTCTCTTAACCCCCTTCTTCCTTTTCTTCATTTCTGTTATGTTTTTCCTTCTTTTTTTTCTATGAATGTCCCCCAAATCTTTAGTGAGTATTGAATGAATTTCAAGAAAGCAAACACAATAAAAGCATTTCCAAAATGAACTTGAGTGGAGTTAGTCTTTAATTTGAGGTCTGTGTTTGTAATGATTAGCTCATCGAACTTGGGGGGGCAGGTGGCAGAGGAAAGCTAGGCTCTGAGTCTGAGGGACGGCTGGCTGCTTGGATGGAAAGCTGTGGGGTGGAGCTACTGTATGGTCTTTGGCTACAGAGTGCTGGGAATCAGAGAGCCAGGAGGACATTTGTGTGTGTGTGAGTGTGTGTGTGTCGGGAGGAGGGGGGTTGCCTGGAGGCCAGAAGTCAACACTGGGTGTCTCCCTAGGTCCCTCTCCACTTTATTTACTGAGACAGGGTCTTTCACTTTGAACCCAGAGCTCACTGATTTCACTAGCCTAGTTAGTAGGTTTGCTCCAGGAATCCCCTGCCCTGGCTTCCCAAGGATCTGGGATTACAGGTGCATGTCCTCATGTCTACTTGACCTTCCTCTGCTTGTTGGGGTTCCCAACTCTGGTTCTCATACTTGTATCGCAGTCACAATCCAATGAGCCATCTCCCCAGCCTTGACAAACCTCTAGCTCTAGATCACACTTTCTGAGGACAGCCAGCAGAAGGAGCAGGTGGAAGGAAGCGGATGCAGATTGTCTCTGGATTTCAGTTTCAGATCTGCTCTCCAGATCCAGTCAAGGTCTGCCTTAGAAGCCTGTCAGGGATGGGCTGGTCTTTGCTCTAAACCAAATGGCTCTCTTGCAGAGGGAATTGGCCCTAAGCTTCTTGGGTATTTTCAGGCCTTATCTCCCCTGGGACAGCTCTGGATTGCTGACATTACCTCCAGGACGACAGATAGGTTAAAGTACAGAGAAGCAGCAAGCCGTGATGGCAGGACCATGGCTGGCCTCAGGAAGGACAGATTCCAAATTCCAGACACGCACAATATATACAGTGCTTTTATGAAACAGGGACCCATTTATTCTAGGTTGGCCTCGAACTCATGTAGCTGAGACTGGCATAATAAACTCCTGATCCTTCCGTCTCTAATACTTTATTAATATTAGTGAAATATCTTACTGAGTTTTACTCAACAGGGTCCTTCTATATCCATATTCTTACATGATCCTCTCCCTGTGAGGGTGATTTGTTATTTCTATTTTACATTTAAAAACCTGAGGCTCATTCAGTGATGTTAGATAGCGTATGGTTATAGAAGCAATAGCTCAAGACACACGCTGTTTTTGACAGTAAGACAGTCCATGTCCTTCCTTCCTTCACTTAGTGACTTACTCAAGCTTTTTTACTTATTCTCATTTATGTCATTGTATGTCTTATGAGTCTCAATGAGAGAGAGAAAGAGAGAGAGAGAGAGAGAGAGAGAGAGAGAGAGAGAGTGAGAATGGGCATACCAAGACCTCTTGCCAATGCAAATGTACTCCAGATGCATGGGCCACTTTGTGCATCTGTCTTTAGGTGGGCACTGGGGAATGGAATCTGGACCATCAGGCTTTGCAAGCAAAGAGCCTTTAACAGCTGAGCCGTCTCTCTCTAGCCTATGGATTTTATTCTTTTGGGGGATAAATTGTAACAAATACAACTTATTGTCATGAATAAGGTTAGAGTCAATCCCAACTGTAAGTAATTCTGTAATAAACAGTGGTCTACCCAATTGATGAATGGAGAATCTCATAGTAAAAATGATAGCTTCTTTAAGATAACATATTTATTCAATAAAGCAATATAGATTTTTTCTTGGTAACTACAACATATAAATCTTACTTTTTCAATGCCTGATCACAGACTATTTGGCCTCCCACCCAGAAAAGGAACTCTGAGACTGTAGCCATTAGGAAGGGTGAGGGGGTGTGAAATAATTTAAGAGTGGAAACCCACCAACACACCTTACCCCACTCCATGTAGGCATTAGTACAAAGAAACCACCTACAAATTCTTTCAGCATGACACTAAATCAGAAACATGTATTTTGCTTTGAAAAAAAAGCCGAGTGAAGCATCAAGCCCAGACATGTAGAGGTGTGATATCTCCAACAGGAGCCAAGTCCTGAAAAGAGTTAGCTCTTTAAATGGCCAAATTAAACAAGACACAATTGAGGCTCACTCATCCCTCTAGGCACTTATAAACCTCCTTGTGGGAACTTTTGAAAATGAACTTAACACCAATTCTGTCTTATTTTGCTTGGCTACTTAATGGGCTAACCTTTTAGGAATTTGGCTCTGACTGGAGATATCACACTTTCATGTGTCTGACCTTCTCCTTTAGCTTTTCATTTTTGAGTATATGTAAAAAAAACAGATATGGTGTAACATTTTTAAGCTAACTAAGAGCGAAAGACAAAACCCAAAATATTTAAAAGACCACAATTGTGCTGATACAACAATGTAATTAGACCACCAGGGAAAACCTGTTTTTTTTTTTTTTTTTCTGGTCTAGCTGTTGAGGTGGACAGTACTACTAACAGGTCAACACTAAGGTATTGGAAGATTTCCCAAACCAAGCTCCTTTCACTCATTCACTTCACACGCTCACATAATTAAATATACTTACAAAGGCACATCAACATATGTGAGCGCATTTCGCTGTATGGTAGACAAGTAACATGGTGAAGTTCAAAGACTTCTCTGCAGCCTCCTGGGGTTGGAGCTCAGAGGTTGCACGTCCTTTCCAAAGGACCAGCTGTTCTAAGACTGTGCATCATGGGGAGAGAGGATGATGAGGACGTGATGAGAGATGACTTTCCAGATGTCAGCTTCTTCCCTTTGCTTTGAAGCTCTAAACGTAAACATCTACTCACCAACGCAGAGTGTGAATTATTCCTAAAATGTTTACGACATTTGATTAACTCATAATACTTCATTGTATGGCTTCAGTGAAGGCTTCTCTACTGAAATCCCTTATACATCCATCACAGGTGACCTTTTATTGACACGCACTTGTATAGAACACAATACTTTATTTTGGGGCCAGTAACTAAGTAATTATACTTTCATCACCTCTTTCACAAGGCATTTAGTTGAAAGGGACATAAAGTTTAATAAGTTAAGATGTAGGTTATATTTTTGGGGGATTCAGTTTTGAGCTGTTCTTTCTTCTAACATGTAGATATTTTTTTTAGCTCTTTCTAGATGGGAAACAGGCTCAACTGAATTCCTTGAGCTGATGTGAGGTTTGCTCCTGAGGTTGACTGCGACAGAGAGCTGATGAAAGGCTGTTTCCTACTGTCAGACATTAGGCATGATTCACTGCACCAGGCTCGGGAAAGGGCGCTATAAATGTATACATTCTAATCCTTATTCCGTCTTTTTTTTTTCTTGTCATCATGCAGCTAAGGTAATTCTCTTAAAATTTGTTGGCATCTTTTATTTGGCAGGTTCACACTGAGGTAAATGTTGGCAAAGGAACAAACAGCTTCTGTTCCAGCCCCTGGATGGTTCCAGTCCAGGTCAGTCCAGGATTCTGGCATCATACATAAAGTGTCTGCTGTCCTCCACCATTGCTGGCCCAGAAGGCCTCTGGGGGAACAGCTTTGGGCTATAACTTCCCTCCTGGTCCATTTCCATGCGACAACGCACTTGGAAATCTGCTTTCTTCTGCACAATTTCCTGGAACTGTCCATGATGACTGAAATTCCTAGGGCAAAGATACCATTTCATGATTTGATCCTCCATGGATTTTTGTTCGTTATGTGTAGATTTTTCTAAGAATACTGGGGATACCTTTGCCAAGCATCTGTTCATCTTGCTTATATCCCCAGGAATTGCCTATAAAAATCAAAGAATCCTTTGAAGTGGCTCATGCTATTAGATGATTAACGTCTTTCGTTTTCCATAGACCACATAATTTTTAAATATAAGTAATTTTATGGAATTGACGATCAAAATTGGATACATCTATCAACATGTGCATCATGATGTTTTGATTTATACACACCTTATGAAATGGTCTAATCAATTGCTGATTTCATGAGGTTCTTTCTTCGTTTTTGTTTGTTTGTTTTGTTTGTTTTGAAGTTCACTGAACTTTTTCAAAGGGTTCTAATTCTTTGCCAAAGACAGTTCACTTACATCCATTGCTTGGAACTCAGTTCGGGGCAGGGTAGTGCCTTCTTCGGGGGCTTCTAGCTCTTTGGCTTCATGTTCATTACTGCCTTAAACTGTGCATCTGAAGAAGCAGACCCACTCGGGTGCCTTCAGAATGCTTTTGTTGGGAAAGACCGTGATCAGTTAACCTGCCCCATTCAGGGAGCATGGGCAAGCAGGGCACCTGCCATAGTCCGTGGGACCCACGGCTGTGTCCACAGGCATGCACTTGCAGTCTATAATCTAAAGGACCAGTTTGAAGCCTGGGTCCACAAAAGGCTGACTTGTTCTGGGATGGGCTTTGAGGCAGACTCCACATCAGCCAGCCAGGTACTAGGGTGGATCTGGGCCTGCATTTCAAGTGACTGGTGTGGAACCTGAGTCCACAGTGGTGGTCCTGGCTCATAAGTATGCAGGGATGGAGGTAAGGGGTGCTTTGCTACTGAGTCCACCTGAACAGGGCTGGACCCCGGGTCTGGGATTTTGGGACCAAGTCTAAAGGGACCCAGCCTGTACTGGGTAATTCAGCAGCCTTTCCCCATAGGTATTGGCCCAGGGCTTGATGTCCAGGGTGTTGAGCAGGAACTCTGGAAAGTCTGAAGCCTGGGGCTGTAGGTCAACTCCTTCCTGGCTTGGTCTGCAACCCAGGACAGGCTAGGAATCTATTCTCACAGGGGCAAAATGGAGGTGGGATCTCAGGCTGCTGGGTTGATGACAATGGCCCTGGGGACTGTCCTGGTTCTGAGATGGAGCTTTCAAGTTTGGGACTGTGGGGCCTCCCTGTTACTGGGAACAGTCAGTACCCTGGGTCCACTGGAGCCAATCTTACTTGGGTACATATGGCCTTGGACAAGTAGGCCCACAGCTGTACGGTACATGGTGCTGCTGGCGTCAAGTTGGCATTGAGATTGTCGACACCCCCAGCACTGTGCATCCTGCCTGTGGCTGGGATGGCTTATAGGCTCAACTGTGGATGTTTGCCTCAAGACTGGGGCTACAGTGGTGGTATCCTGGCCCTAAAGGACCTGCCCAGTCCAAGGTTTTATTGCAGTGGGCCCAGTGCTGGGGTCCAAGACAAAGTCCAGAGCTCATTCCTCTGTTCTCCCCCAGGCAAGGGTATCTCTCTCATGTAGGGATCTACATCTCATTTGGGAAAGGATGGATGGTTTGCTTCACATCTCGTCTTATTTCTTTATAGGTTTTGGGAGCTGCAATTTCTCCTCTGACTCCATGATGTTCCTGCAGGGGAAAAAAATCCCAGGAAGTCTCATTCAACCACGTGCTGAAGTCCCTCCACATAATTTTTCTTAATTATGTTCATGGCTCTTATAACCTTTTCATTGGTTTCTCTTTATAATGAATCCTTTGAGTATATTAAAATGTAGACTAAATCAGAATGGTGTTCGGTTGGAAAGAAGCTTCAGGTAGGAGAGATAAGTTAAAGGAAATGTCATGCATTCACCAGATATTAATTATACAGCTGCCAAGTGCAGAGTGCATAATAAATGCATATTTACCAAGGTCATTTGTGTTGTAGAATGATCTAGATTTTGTATGATGTTGATTGGAATGTCCCCTGTTTGAGCATCATTATTGAAATTATATGTGGAAGAATTTCCTGGGAGAAATGAATCTCTTGCTTGAATTTGAGAGAAATGGTTTTGATTTAGTACAGTCAGTGTGGAAAGAACATTTTCTAAGGAGGCGCACAATGGTAAAAACCAGTGAAGTAGATTTTAAATGCCCAAATCACATAGGCTTTTGCAGCACAGACACTCTGACTAAGTGAAGGCTCATAAGATATTATTTTTAATGTCCTGAAAACTGTGGACCATTAGAGAGTGATTGATGACGGGGAGGTGCTGTTACTGATCACCTTTAACGATCATAGCTACGAAGTCAACATCAAATGGTTGAGGATGAGTTAAGCTTTCTTAAGATTAGACCAATTGTGATGGTTAAGTCTAATCACCAACTTGATAGGTTTAAGAATCACTATGGAAACTCACCTCTGGGTGTACATCCCAGGGTGCTTCCAGAAAGGTTTAAGTGAGGGTGTGTATCTGAGGGTGTTTCTAGAAAGGATTAATTGAATCCTTGATCACCCCCAGGAATGCAGGTGGTCCTATCCTGTGGACTGAATGTCAAGAGGAAAGCACACTGAGCACCAGCATTCACTTCTCTCTGCTTCCCCACTGAGTGTGCCATGTGACCAGCCACTTCCTTCTCCCACTGCCATGGTTCCTAGCAGTGATTGCCAGTACCAACAATGTGTGGGCCAAAGTAAACTCTTCCTCTTTCATGTTGCTTTGCCAGGTGTTTTGTCATAGAAATAAAAAAGGAACTAGTACATCAATTTTTTGGGAGTGGCAATGTTTTCTTCTTTAGTTTGCTAATCATACTATGAAAGGATCACAAAACTAACACATGATTTATAGTGCCCTAAAGTGACGCAATCCCAGGGCTTACCCCAGTACAGTGTTTCGTCACAAATTAAGTGATGCTCAAATGAACAAGAGGTCCAGAGTAAGCTACCCCCTCATCTCCCCGAGCACTTACTGCACAAATTCAATGCTCACCATCAGTTCCTCCTTCAAGAAATAATTATCACTACACTTTCTATTTGAAGTCCTTCTCCTAACTAATTTCTAGAAGAAACCCCCAAACTTTCTAGTACTGAAGCACCTCAATCTGGACCCAATACTAGAGTTTGTATAATGGGAAACACTGCTGCCTCCTGCTTCTTTGTTTTAGCCTGTGAGGACCAGAGTCACACAGGTGTGCACATTTCAGACACTAGGAGGCTGGCACCTGGTTGCCTCAGGCCTCCTTTTTGGTGTACATCTACTCAAACCCACAGCAAATACAGAAAGCAAGTGAATGTAGCTATATTTGAGATGCCTGGAGGGTCTTTTGAATGTCTTCACCGAAGCAAGTGTTGTAGGCTTTGGCCAAAATGGCAAGGAATTATAAAAATCTTCCCCCATAACAACAAAAAATTGCTCAGAACTGAGGCTGGAGACCCATCAAGGATTCCAAAGTGAGATTCAACAGTAAAGATCTTTGTGGCATCATTTGTTCATGGTTTGAAAAGCGAACATTTTTTATTCTAAATGTGTTCTTTCATTTTACTGCCTTCCCATGCTTTCTTTTTACGAGTTTGGATGAAAAACTTCGGAAAAATACAGTGTCAAGTATCAATACATTTTCTGAAGAGGGTTTAAGAGCCCAGTTAAGATTTTTTAAATTAAAAAATAGTTATCTCTTGCCACAGACGTAGACTGTTCTTTCTGTAAAGGATGACAGGTGACCACTAATGGTACCATTCCCTGCACAGTGGTGTGCACACAGCAGATACGCACCGGAGGCTGGTGCAGGGTAAATAATGAATCCAGGCAAACAATGACTGCTCGTAATTGGTAAAGTGGTGGTTTGATTCCAGCCTTTTCTAATTCTTGGGAATGCTCCAGCATATGCCTTAAACAGGCATGTGTTGAGTTCTCAGTGATGTGTGTTGCTACAAGGTCTGGTGGTTTGGTTCTACAAGACGACATTCATCCCCTCTGTGAGAATGCTGATATGCCCCTCAGGGAGATAAAAACTATTTCAACAGAAAAGCATCAAGAGATAGCACCATAACATGTGAAGATGTAGGAGGAACTCAACCCAAGCTAAGAGAAAGCAAGAGGTAAAGGGTTAATTAAAGTCAGTGGTCTTTCAAAATCGATAAAACATGGACTCATTGCTCCAAACATGCAAATCTACTTGAGGAGAGATAACATAGCAAATGCAGACAGGTGAAATTACAGAAGAGATCCATGGGAACGGAGCTGTAGAGTGTGGGGGAGGAATAGTTGTCAATTCTCCAGGGGGGCTGCCTTATTGGAGAATAGATTTCCTGGAGAAGTTAATAGTGCAAGGTATGCTAATGACCCACAGTGAGTACCTGGCAGGAAGGGAAACAGGTTTCAGGACAAGGACTGAATCCACATTTCATGTTACAGGATGGCTGGCTTTCTTTATCTGAGATCTTGCCTCTAAAACTCATCTTCTGTATTAAGTACCAAAGCTAAATGAATACTGGAATAATTATCTGTTGGGGAAATATTTCCTTAGCAACAGGGTATTTCCTGAGGCAAAAAATTAGTTATTTCCTTTATTATTTTTAGTTCTCTACTAACTGCTGGTCTTTGGAGGATTAAAAAGTCTTATCTTCAACTATTCTTCTTATCTTTGAAACTTACTCAATAAGAGCATTTTCAAATTTCCAGCTGGAGGAACGGGTATTCTTAATAAAGTTAGATGGTTTTTTCTTTGAGATCGGATTGCTCTCTCTGATAATTGTCTTTCTTTTCACTCACCATTACTAGATGCTTTGAAGAAACAAGTTGTAGAGATTTTTTTATTCTTAGGTACACGGAAGACCTTCAAATAAAAGAAATTCTTGAGTCATTTATCATATAAGAGCAGGTGCAGGTATTTATGTCTTCTCCTATGTTACGTGACTGATGATACATAGAATTAGGTCAATTTTGGAGCATTTCAGGAAGCAATAGTATAATAGTAAAGTACACTGTTCTACTTCTGATATTCTGCTCCCTCCCCTGTCTCATAGCAATGCATGGAAGCATCCAGGAGCTCTGCTTCTAAAACTCTTGCCTTTTACCTCTGGTGCAGTTCATACCCCCTATCCTATGGACAGATCCAGTATGTGCACCCAGGAAGGACCCCAGAGGGTAGAGGACAGAGAGGAGGGAAATGGGGACACATTCACAAGATGTGATCATACGATGTATATACTTATTCATAATAAAGATATTTTTAAAAATAAAAAACCCAATTTTTAATTTTATCTTTATGATCCCAAATTAGATATGTTGATTAAATATTATGCTTATATTCCTATTTCCCTCCCCCCTGTCCCCAATCCACTGGGTATCCTCCTCGGTGGGCACACTGGATCAATCCATGTGGCAAGGGGTCATGAATAACACAGGAGGCAACAAGGTTGCCCCCCCCTTTATGAATTGTAGCTGAGGGGGGTAATGTCTCTGGGTAATCTCTCTCACCATGGTTCTTACAGTCTTTCTGCCCCCACTTCCACTCAGTTACCTGAATCATGGAGGGTGAGTTTTAAGTCTGTTTCATTATTGTTGTTGTGACCTTAAGAGTCTCTGTGCTTCTACTTTAAGTTGTGTTGAAGATCCTTTGTGTCTGTCTCGCTGACTTATCCTGGGTTGACTGATTGGCTGTGGTTATAGGTCTCTTTCTTGCCCCCACACTGTCTCAAGTGTTTCACTTGGGGCCTACACGAAAGGCCTGGAGTGGTTCATCTCTTGCTGAGATATCAGCCTTCAGCCTGAGATTCATTGGTGGAGTTGGAATGACCACAGCTCTCTCATTGCCTGCTGAAAAATACAAACAGAATCTCCATTGACTGTGAGATCAATATAGGTTAAATGAGATACACATTTCTGATTTGGCAAGATTCTATTGAGATTAGCCTCTCTGTAGTTCTCTGGTAATGGGGATTTCTTTTTGGAGCCCCAGATTTTGGTTCCCATAGGATTCTGCCTTGAATCCCAATTCCAGTTAAGGGTTCCTTGTCACTAAGCGGATTTCTTGGCCAATTTAAAAGCTGTTGAATACCACCTCCCCCAGGTTTTGGTGCCTCTATTGCACAGGTGGTCATTTATTGGTCTGTTGATCTCTCCCAGAAAAAAGTGTGCTCAGCCTTCTCATGACAACAGTCTGCATTTTGTATCAGTGGTCTCTGCTTTATCCAAATATCATTGACCAATTTCCCCTGGCAGCTTATATTGTGCCTTCCAGCACTGCACTTGCTATCATCTGGGTACTGGATACCATTGTGAATCCCACAGGGTCTATTGGTGTTGTCTGATGTCTTTCTGTGGTTTCTTCAGCAATAGGCTCTTACCTTTGCCCTAGTGTGGGTATTCAAGAGCTTTAACAGAAACCTGTCTTGTTTTGGGGACCTTGTGGGACTCTGATCAACAGCTCAGTGTGGGAAGGTTCCAATGACTGGGACTGGGAATTGCAGGGCTGATCAATTTTTTTTATGGGGTTTGGTTTCCACCCCTTCTATTCATGGCCCCCTCTTACTAGACAAAAAAAGGGGGGAAAGAAACTCCAATAAACTCACTCATTCACCCCCCTGAAAAATAAAAAAAAATACTCTTGCCTTTCTGATCCATGTTAATAAATTAGAATAGGCTATATTGTTTCTCTCCTTCCAGGAGTCCCTTACATATAGATTGTGTTTACTTTAAAGTTGGTTTCGTTTTTATTCTTTAAAGCACCAGACAAAGGTAAAATGAAATAAGTGGACAGTTAAAGAAATACCAAGTCATTTAAATCATCGAAGTCAGCCAAGCGAAGACCTTAAGACAGTTTCAGTCAGCCATGATTATGCAAATCTCGCTGAGGCAAAACATCTATGTGCAAGAAATAATCAAGTGTCATTGCGGAGCAGAATGCCAGAATTTATTACTACTCTGTGCAGAATGTTCTAGGCATTTGAAGAGGATGGGAGGCTAACGAGGGGCACAAGTCCTTCTCAACATCTAGGCAGGGAGGGAATCAGGCACATTTTGCCTGTGGGAAGAGAAAGAGACTGGCTTCTCAGAGCTAGAAAGCTCACTCTGACTTTATTATCGAAGGTGCCTGGGAGAGTGGGGCAGTTTGGAGACACAGGGCAAAAGTTAAGAGTCAGATCATAGTCAGATTTGAAGTCGGGATTAAGACAGTTGGATGATAGTGATTGGAGACCTCAATGGCTAATGTGCAACCTTTGCCTCACACTTGTTACATCACTTATTCATTGAGAAGGCAGTCCTCGACTCCTAATTTTTGCTGGACAGGCTGCCAAGCGTCAGGTGCATAGGATGCCGCAGGGCAAAGGAACTACGGTAAGAGAAATTAAGAAGCTAGTATAATTGTTTAGATATAAGAAAATGAGATATAGGAGTGGAATATCGACATGGAGATTTTCAATAATAGGCTCTTATTGACTTTTAGTCAGCAAGGACTATTAAGTGCCTCCTATTAGTGAGGCACCATTTTAAATGTTAAGGTTACAGGCTGAGTCTGAATGACCCTGACTTTATGGAAGCTCCACACATATGTAGGAGGAAATGTGGGAGAAGGTGGAATATTACTATCCTATATGAAATAACACAGAGACATTTTAGTTAACCGACACATCATGTACTATGAATATTCAGAATATGGGTGTAACCCCAAATCACGTATTTTTAAATAGAACATTTTTCTTTCCCTTTAGGTTTATGATTAAGTAATCCCAGTGACAATAAACTAGCCATAAAAAGGAGATAAGATGGAGTGGAGAATGAACAGAACTTTAGGTGTATGACTGAAATACGTTGTCATCATCATCAGATATAATACAACTTCTTTACGGGACTATAAAATACTCAAGTCCTTGAAAATGGTGGTTGTAGAAGGGGTGAGGCCGGGACAAAGCACTTAAGACACGTTACCTTAGGGAACAAAGCAGCTGAGTCAGTTTTAACTACTAGCCTTGGCTTTCTGTGGATTGTCAGAAAAATGTGTCATAAATTAAAGAGAATGCCCTTCAGGGAGTGGAACGACCCCCTAAGCCTGTCCTTTGAGAATGCACCTTGCCTTTGGAAGAAGAGTGCCATTTGTCATGGAAAACATGGTGCATATAATGACCAGGATCCAGTTTGTACTAACTGACGTGTGAAACACGCAGGCATTCCCCTACGTGCACGTGCACCGGCACGCGCTCCCACAGAGGCCCCATCACACAGGTTGCACTTTGGTAAATAGCATCTGTCATATGGCAAATTCCTCCAAATAGCAAGGAGTAAACAAGTGCTGGTGGGTAGACTCTGACCAGTGTGGTAGGAACTGTGCTCCCAGAGAAACAGCTCTTGCCAACTTTGTCAAAAGCAGCTTGGATCACCCCTGAGATCAGGCCTACTGAGCTTCCCCATAAAAGAAGGGGCGCAGGAAGGTCACCAGACCCTCACCTGAGGTGGCAGGTGCTCCTTGTGTCTTCTGTATGCAATGCCACCCAAGGACTGGTGGCCTCAGGTTGAGAGGAAGTATATAGAGGGTGAAAGATCAAGGGACAGGGAGCACACTGGGGTGAAACTTCTTGATGTTACCACTGCTTTGGGGTCCCCATGTAAGTACCCCTCCCCCTGCTCTGTGAGAACTGCAATAAACCCGCTGGTTCATCAAGCTGGGTTTGGTACAATCATTCTTTGATCTGTTGTTTGTGTCCTGTCTGGGGTGAAGAGATGTGGGTTTGTGTCACTCCAGGGAAAAAAGTTTTTACAAAAAACAGCATCATTACTTAATAGTCTTTGCATGGATTTTCTAAGAATTCAGTTATGTGATCAGTGTGGACCCCATGTACCTGTTTATCCAGGAAAGGATAAACCCTAGTGGGCTCCAATATTTATGCATGGAACTTATATTTTGTGTTATGTAGTAATATGGTGTAGGGCTAACGATTATTAGGAAGGCAAGAATAACAATGGTTTTGTTAGGTAGCATAACAGAAGAATAAAGACATTTTTATCTTGAAGACCTATGATACTTTGAAATGTCCACTTCTTGGGGACAATTCATCCATCTCTATTTAGAGAAAGTAGAGAGTAATAGATGTTGAGTTAATTTTTCCCAGAGAGATGTGAACACACATCAATTCATTTCAGTTAGGGTATCAGTGATAAGCCAACATTAACAGTTCACCCAAGTTGAGCTTGTGAACCAACGAGGTTCTTGGGCTAAATGATAGGAGCATGGGTGAGGAGTTAATTACAGGAGGGTGGTAGCCCCCAGAAAGCTGCATCCCCCAAAGTTCTTCCCTAGCATGGGAGATGACCACCCCAACAGTGCCAAGATGAGAGTCTTCCTTCCGGTAAACCTCCTACCTCTGTGTACTTTGCCTCTCTCCAGGTCACACGTAGGACTAGGGACAGCTGGGGGGAGGGCAGCAGAAAGTATCTAGAACTTCAGGTGAAGGTCTAATGATTTTTCTTTCATCCCTCCCTGTGAGGAATGTCAATAGGCCCTATTAGAGAGGTCTAAAGTGAATGTGCAGAAAACCATTCTCTATCTTGATACAAGTGGGCTTGATCTGGTTAATTGGGTTAATAATAATAAATGCATAAACAACCCACCTAATGCTCATTCCTCAGGACTCTTAGAAAAGCCAGAGTAATCATTCCTGAGTTGGAAGCTCAGGATAATGAATGAATATATGAAAGGCTTAGAAACTACTACTAGACATTAGAATGATATTGTTTTTTTATTTGTGCTCTGTTCTTCTACCCAAATCCCCTATGGTAGGACTTCATTTTCATAATATCAAATAAATTGTGTACTTATCTCTCAAGGAAATTTATATGGGTTGGGGAGAGTTAATTGACATTATTATAATCATGCTGTATATAAAGTGAAATATTTCCACCACAGAGCTTGGCATTAACTACTCAGCAATACAAATTAATTCCTGTTCTCTATATCTGCAACTTCTGTGTTAATTACTTTTAAATGTAAGTCGGTGGAGAAGGTTGTTTTGGCTTGAAAATGAACAACACTTCATAATCTGATTCAAGACCAACATACTCAATTTCACAAGTTCATGTTAAGCTTCTTTTGTGATAATGAGAGAAATGGCAAATTAAATGTCACAGTCATTGGCTTTGTGGAATTTCTCACCTTGTTCCCCCAGGAAAGCTCTTGATGGAGACTGTTAATGTTGATATTCCCTCCTCCACTCTATTGAGTTTTCTCTTGTTAGGCATCTGTGAAGGTATATTTTTGTTTCTTGTTTGTGTGTGTGATCTGCGCGTGTTTTCATACGTGTGGCAGTGTGGGTGTGAGCGTGGGCCAGAGAACAACGGCTAGTGTTGGCTATCATCTCTGTCTTGTTGCAGGCAGGGTCTCTTGTTCATTGCTGTGCGTGCCAGGCTGGTGGCCTGCATGCTTCCAGGATTCTCCTGTCCCCTCCTCCCATTTTGCTAGAGGAGGGTGGGATTCCAGACATGTGAGACTGCATAAGGCTTGTGGTTGTGGAGATCTGAACTCAGGTCTCATGCTTGTGCTTTGAGTGCTAGGTTTTAAGTAGACAATACTTCTAGTTGTGAGTAAAGGGACGTGGGCAGTAGCGGCCCAGGTGAACAGGCGTTTATTTTGCTCTGTATCTAAAGGCTGGCATCTGCTGCCTGCGCCTCAGTCACTCCACACTGCTAGTGTTTGCCAAAGCTGGAAAACTTAACCTTAGTAATGCCAACCTTAAAGGGAAGAAGGACATGGCATCAGGAAGAAGCTGTGAAATCCATCAGCAGACTTGTTTTGCTATGGCTGCCTAGACCTGCATGGGCTCCAGGGTCCCACATTTCTCTGGGGGCTGTCCTTAGCGTTCCCTTAATTTTTAAACAATTATTTTATGTATATTATAACAGGTTTATATACAACTTTATCCCCTAGTCCCAACTTCCCTTCCGCTGGAGGCCCTCCTCAGTGGGGTTATAGTAATCATTGTGGGGTCATGAAAGGCTCAGTTAGTCCCTATGGGGTAGCAGGGACCATGCTTACCTCCTCTGTGTCTCTAACAATCTTTCTGCCCACTCGTCTGCAATGTTCCCTGAGCCATGGCCTGATGGCAGTGTTCTCTGTGGTCTCTGGATTTCTGCTTTCATAGGGCTTGGTTAATCTCTGTGTCTGTCATCATCACCCTGGGGCTGGTTGTAAGGTTAGTAGTAAGAGCAGTATTCATGATGTCACTTCCTCTGTAATTTCTCCTGGGCTCTGGAAGATGTGGTAGAGGTGGCAAGTCTCATGGTGGGCAGTTGGCTATCTTCTTGTAAAGGCTGCATGTTGCTATAGCACAAGTTTGTCCTTAGTGTTCCTTCTTTTAAAGATTCTTTTAAATATTTCATTTAGGGGCTGGAGAGATGGCTCAGTAGTTAAGGTGCTTGTCTCCAAAGCCTAATGACCAAGGTTCAATTTCCCAGTACCCATATAAAGCCAGATGCACAAAGTAGCACATGCATCTGGAGTTTGTTTGCAGTGGCTGGAAGCCCTGGTGAGGCCATTCTCTTTCTCCCTCACTCAGCTTGAAAATAAATTTTAAAAATTTAAAATATATTATTTATTTATTCACATGCAAAGAGAGATGGGAGACAAATAGAGACAGCATGGGTGCACCAGGGACTCCAGCCACTGCAAACCAACTCCAGACGCATGCACCATTTTGAGCATCTACTTTCACACGGCTCCTGAGAAATTGAACCTGGGTTGTTGCTCTGAAGGCAAGTGCCTTAAGCACTGAGCTGACTCCAGCCCTTAGTGTTCCTTTTAACCCCTTTGATTTTATTTCATTCTCTCATATCATTTAATAGAAAAGTATTGAATAGACAATTCACAAACTCACTTTCTTAAAAATGTTTTCATATTTCCAATCTGTTTGGTCCTTATTTACCTATAAAGATGTAATGATAATTACTAGAGATTTGTTTTCTCACATAACAATTTTTAAATATTTTATTTATTTTTTATTTATGAGAGAGAGAGAGAGAGAGAGAGAGAGAGAGAGAGAGAGAGAGAGAGAGAGAGAGAGAGAATGGGCACACCAGGGCTTCCATCCACTGCAAATGAACTCCAGATGCATGCGCCCTCTTTTGCATCTGGCTTTTATGTGGGCACTGGGGACTCGAACTCAGGTCCTTCTGCATTGCAGGCAAATGCCTTAACCGCTAAGCCATCTCTTCAGCCCAAACTGTTCTCTTTTTAATTTAATTTAATTTTATTGATTTTTTGAGGTAGGGTCTCACTCTAGCCCAAGCTGACCTGGAATTCACTATGTAGTCTCAGGGTGGCCTTAACTCACGGCAATCCTCCTACCTCTGCCTCCTGAGTGCTGGGATTAAAGGCATTCGCCATCACGCCTGGCCTCACATAACATTTTTTTT
>PVHP010026924.1:0-24295 GCA_004024765.1 Zapus hudsonius | reverse complement strand
CAGGCCTCTGTCTGTGTTGTAGCTGGCGAAAATCATCTCCCAATTTGAAGGGGGTCTATTGACTTTGAGAACGATGTTTTTGTCTGTACAGAAGCTTTTGAGTCTGATCAGGTCCCATTGGTTAAGTGACTGTTGCACTTCCTGGGCTACTGGAGATTTACTCAGGAAGTTGTTCCCTATTCCTATCTCATGTAGGGTTTCTCCTACTTTTTCTTTCAGGGTGTTCAGGGTTACAGACTTGATATTGAGGTCTTTGATCCATTTGGAGTTGATCTGTGTGCATGGTGAAAGCAGTGGGTCTATTTTCATTTTTTTACATGTGTTTATCCAATTTGTCCAGCACCATTTGTTGAAGATGTTATCTTTGGCCCAGCATTAAAATATTTTTTTAAAAAACCTTTGACAATCCTGGAGAAAGCTACCTCTGCCCCCCTGGAACTTGTCTGGAGAGGGATCTCGACTTTGATCAAATTGTCCAAGCAAAGTTATACAAGTGCATCCGGGTTGGTGATGCACACCTTTAGTCCAGCACTCAGGAGGCTGAGGTGGCTGTGAGTTCGAGGCCATCCTGAGACTACACAGTAAATTCCAGGTCAGCCTGGACTAGAGTGAGACCCTACCTCGAAAAACAAAAGAACAAAAAAGTTATGCGAGTGAAAGTGTAAATGAATGACAAGAGATAATTAGGAGGTGGAAAGGGAAGGGTGGGAAGATCCATTAGTGTCTCCCTGAGAAGGACATGAGGGGCTAGATCAGAAAGACACAATGGTGGCCAGTCATCATTGTCATCTACTCTGAGCGTGTCCTGGAGTCACCCACCCTTTCTTTAATCCTCCGAAGAACCCTTAAAGTAGTTATTGTGAATTATTAAGATTTTTTTGTTTTGTTTTGTTTTTCGGTTTTTCAAGGTAGGGTCTCACTCTAGCCCAGGCTGACCTGGAATTTACTATGTAGTCTTAGGCTAGCCTCGAACTCATGGTGATCCTCCTACCTCTGCCTCCCGGGTGCTGGGATTAAAGGCGTGCACCACCACACCCCACTTAAGAATATTTTTATTTACTTATTTGCAAGCAGAGAGAGATAGAAAAGAGACACACAGAATGGGCATGCCAGGACCTCCAGCTGCTTCAAACGGATTTCAGATGTATGTGCCACCTTGTGTATCTGCCTGTATGTGGGGACTGTGGACTCGAACTCTGGTCAAAAGGCTTTGCAGGCAAGCGCCTTAACCACTGAGCAATCTTTCCAGGCCAGCTATTGTTAATTTTTCTGGTGCATAAATACATTGAAGGAAAAAGATAAAACTCATTCACATGTAGGCCTCTGACTCCAGAATTGTTTTTCTCTATGTGAGAATTCTCCTAGGCAAGTATACGTGGTCCAGGAAAGGAAAGAGCCTGATGTGAGTTACTGTTCTATACAAGGTTGGGGATAAGAATGGCCACATTGTAGCAGGGTGGGCTGAGGATTAGAATTTAGATAATGCCCAGAAAAAATTCCAATGCACCCCAAAATTTAAGGAGTACCCAAATTCTTGTCTGCAAAGTTAAAGAATTAAAATCATAGACAAGATATTAAGGTACAGAGGGAGACTATTATTTAAGGGAACATGGGGAGTTACAGAGTTCTCCAGCCACTAGTGAGGGGAGAATATGTGGGAGAGGTTTTAACAAAATGTATGCTGTTCAGCTAAACAAGCAGGAAGGGGAAAGATCATGAGAAGTAAAGGTTCAGGTGGAAGAGAAATCCAGCCCCTCGACACAGGCTGTGGTATGGAGCTGGGGAGACCTTACTGGTCCCTAGAGAGTCAGAGGTCCTTCTTCTAGGCCATGTGGGTGAGGAAGAGACAGAATTATTTGTTCAGTGAGTATTTCCGGCCCCAGTGGGCAGGAAGGCAGGTGGTTGGTTCATACCTGACCAATCAGTGTTAGCACCTAGGTTTGAGCTCTAGCTAGACACCTCCCACTCAAGGGGAGGGGGTCTATGGAGCTTGCAGGAACTGTCACAACATCACACAGGTCTTTCAGATCACAATATGTATGTTAAGAAGTGTTGCATTCTTCTTACAGCCAGAGGAAATCTCTAAGCAGGTTTATTTGATCATATTCTGTCTTAGAATACTGCTGTGTGGAGAGAGATCAGAAGACTGTAGCTTGTTGTAGAAATAAAGAGAAGAGAAAGATGAAAGCAGGGACCGGTGGGAGCAATCCCTTCCAAGTTATTTAGTTATTTATTTATATTTGTTTATGGTAGGTTCTTGCTCTAGCTCAGGCTGACCTGGAATTTACTATGTAGTCTCAGGCTTGCCTCAAACTCACAGCGATCATCTTACCTCAGCCTCCTGAGTGCTGGTATGAAAGGCAGGTGCCACCACACCTGGCTAATTTATTTTTATTATTACTTTTTCAAACTTGATTGAAAATTTCCATAAACAATATACCATGATCATAACCTGCTCCTTTCCCCCCATCTCTCCTCCACTGAATCCCTTCTTTCCAATTAGATTCTCTTTTATTTTGATGTCATCATTTTATTCCTCCTATTATTAAGGTCTAGGGTAGGTAGCACCCACCACTGTGAGGCCATGACTGCAATGGCCACTTTGCATCTGGAAGACAGTATTGTAAGCACCCCTCTCCTTCCATTGGCTCTTACATTCTTTCTGCCACCTCTTCTGCAATGGTCTCTTAACCTTCCTGTGGTAGTTTGAATAGATGTCCCCCAATCGAATCAAAGGTTTATTAAAGATTGCGAATTGTCTCCAGCCTTCTGGCTGGAGATGTCACTTTGGCCTGGCCTCCTGGGGTCTGGGCCTGAGGTATTTCTAAATTGGATACAAAATTCTAGGGATACATATGCAAAGAGCAGCCAGAGCTCAAGTCTGACAGTCCTGCTGTTTGTGAGTTACAGTGTGACAATGTGCTTGCTGGCTTTGGAGGTGCAGTGCCTCTGTCTCTCTGCTTGGATCTGTGGGAGGGGGCCAGCCCTTTCCTTCATTTTTGGAACTTCCCCTGGATCTGTTATTGCAATAAATACTTTCCTCCCCAACTTGTGCCTGGTTTGGAGATTCAACCCAGCAGTGTGCGGCTGACTACACTTCCCTTCCAAGTAATTTAAAAGAGAAATTCAAGTCCTTTAGAAGCAATGAAATAAACTGGCTAATTCCCAGTTGCTGTTATATAATCCTTTTACAAGAGCCTCCACTAGAACATCCTCAACATTGTGCTCAAATCTTAGCACAGACGACCGTCAGACATTCTATAATTCAGCCTCTTGTAAGCCACATTAAAGGCATGTGCCCTGGGGACAATCAGTAAGCAGGAGGACCTGAGTTTGTACCCCTGACACCCCCATAATGCATGCTCCAGGGTTCCAGGGCTCTGTAAGTGGGCTCACTGGATAGCTTGTCTAATCAGCCAGCCTGAGGTTCAGCGAGAAACCCTGCCACCGTGAAAGATGGGGAGTGATAGAGGGAGACTCCCAAGTCACCTCTGCCCTTCACACATGTGTTCCCACACACATGCACACATACATTCACGAATGCCATCTTGACACTCGTCTGTCCCCATGGGAGGACAGTTGCATTCCTGGGCTCTGAGGGCAGGGCCTGGCCAAAGGTTTCTTCAGGTATTGGCACGGTGCTAGGAGATGCAAGCTTACCAACTCCAGATGTGTGTCCACAGCTCCACCTCTGAGGTTGGAGTCCTGGACAAGTCACTGGCCGGGTGACTGGGACAGTCTGTGGACAGCCCTGCTCCCCTCACTCATGCTAAGATGAGGCATCTTTTTAAAGTCAAACTTGTGGATCTGTGTGAAGAGAATCTTTTAGTCATCAGAACCTTAGGCTGAAATACGGAGTGCTGTTCTGTGGCACTATGCTTGTCTCGAATGCACATGGCCCCAGCACCGCCTTTAGGTCTGGCCTTTGATCCCAGCACTCGGGAGACAGAGGTAGGAGGATCGCTGTGATCGAGGCCAGCCTGAGCTAGAGTGAGACCCTACCTCGAAAAAAGCTACAAAAAAAGGGGGGCTTTGGCTGAATGGCATGAAATAGCATGAAAAATATGGAGCCTTGCATTGTTTTCTTTGCTAGTAGTCCTCTGGAATTCCCAGATGGAGGAAGGAGGGAGCAGAAAGGTTGGTGAAGGAGGAAGAGACTAGCTAAGCCAGACTCGGCCTCAGCCACAGGGGTGCAGCCTCCTAGCTCCTGATGAAGGTTGCCTTAGATGCCTGTGACACGTCTTTATTCTTGAAACACCCAGGCCTTTCTGCACTGGGTGGGGCTCGCTGTCAGATGAAGGCCGTTTGTGAGCACAGGCAGAGCTGGTGAGGCGTTTGACAGGACTGTCAGGTTCCCAACTTTTACATTATATTTAAGCTTAGCTATTTCCATACAAGGAGGAAAGATAAAAACTAAAAAGCAGTCAGGCTTGTCATTTGCTTGGGTTCCCAAGAAACTGCAAATGCCTGATTTCTGCATCCCCTGGAAATGCATTTTCCTGCTGAGTGGGGTGTTTTATGCCACCTTGTGGACATGTATAGAAATTGCACTTCCCAAACATCTGCCTAGAAGAGGAATCTGCTGATGGAAGGGGGCTGGCTCTAGCTCTAGTCCCCTGAAGTGAAGAGCAGGCTCTATCCTGCCCAAAGAAGGAGCACAGCACAGAAAAGGCATTGATGCTAAGTGATTCTCACCCGTTACTGTACAGTGCACCTGCCAGGGAAATAGGGCATGAGCGTTGGACAGAGCTGTCTTTTCCTTGTGAACTGTTGATATTTGGAGTGGTCCTGCCACAGACTGGTTACAGCACAGGAAAAGAGCTATTCCAGGCACAGGGGCAGGGCAGAGGTGGGTTCCTAATAGTATGCCATCCTGGCTTGTCTTAGAGAGAATCCCAGAAATCTCAGACACAAAGGCAAAAACCTGGCTTTGTGTATAATTTTTTAAGTGACCTATGGAAACTAGCTTGCAGACTTTCTGAGAATAACAGGTGGAGAGAATGTTAAGATCACAAGGACTGGTCCAGATGACCCACGGAGAAGAATATCCAGCTGATTGGGGATGGGGGAGGGGGCATCAGGGAATTGGGGATAACAACTCACTGTTTGCCCACTAAATAATGTAACTCATTATGGACAATAAAAATAAATAAATAAATAAATAAATAAATAAATAAATAAATAAATAAATAAATAAATAAATGAATGAATGAATAAAGATCAGTGTCTCATGGACACATAGCAGCGTGGGCACTTTGTCTGTAGGAGTCAGTCTTCTCTGCTGTAAAGTACAGTTATAATATAACCTGTCTTGTGGGAAGCTTGGGGGACTGAAAGTTATACAGCCCATGGCCAACCCTCGTAACTATTCTGTGTATATACCCAACATGTGCTGCTCTCAGGACCTTCTGTAAATATTTGTTAGAGAAGACTGCTCATGCCTATAATGGTGGAGGTAACAGAAACAGTGGTGGGTTCAAAGGTAAAGACTTCATAGTCCCTGATTCCAATCAGCCCAAACTATGTCATTGTCTCCACAGACGTAAGATATGAATCACAAGTCAGGCATAATGGTGCACATCTATAATCCCAGCATTTGAGAAGTTGAAACAGAAGGATTATAAGTTTCAGTCTAGCCTGGAGCTACATAGTGAGACCCTGTCTCAAAAAAAGTAAACTACAATATGAAGGAGGGGTGCCATTAAAGAACTTATAGTTGACAGGTGGTGACATGCCAGGTACCATGCATCCTCCTCCATGACCAGACTCCTGTCGCCAGGCAGACCTCTGGGTGAGGAGTGTTTCCTAAATTCTCCCTGGGGCCCCCTTTGGGATGGGACCTTCGTCTGCCCAGCACCACACTAGGGAACTTTGACAGTCCTGTGGAATGGGAATTTGACTGTACTCATTTCAGCTTCTCTTCCTGTGTTTCACCTATAATCCTAGCACTTGTGAGGTAGAGGCAGGAAGGCTGTGTAAGCAGGGAAACGGAAGCACATGGCCAGCTAATCCACCTAGGAAGAAGGGTGCAGCCAGATCCAGGATGATAGGAAAATCATAGCACTATTCCATTTTGTGTGTGTCTCACATCACCAGGCACGATGCCCTGGACTTAGGAACAGCTTAGTAAATGCGCGCTGAGTGAACAGCAGGATTCAGGCGCCAAAAGGGCATTTGGAAACAGGGCTCCAGACCCCAGCAGGACTCCGAAGGAGCAGCTTCGTAGAACAGTCATCAGTTTAAAACTCGCTGTCATCTGGCCAGTGGCCTAAAGTGCACTATGCAGGGCGGACTTGATGGGCTTTGGCTCTTTGATTTCAGGCAATCCACCTTCCACAGAGAAGGCTGAAGGGAAGTACCCGTTCATAGTCACCTCTGACGATGGGCGGAAGGTTCCTGTGGTCCAGGCTTACGCTTTCGGCAAATACCTCGGCTATTTGAAGGTAGAGTTTGATGAAAAAGGAAATGTCATCACTTCCCATGGAAACCCCATTCTTCTCAACAGCAGCATTCCTGAAGGTTTGTGACATTTCGGGGCATGATCTCCCTGTTTTCTCCCCTCCTCCTCTTGCTTATGTTTCAGGAAAGGAGGAACACTTTTGAAGAATTTAGCTTCTCCTTTGAGTTTACTCTCTTCACGCATAAGGAAATTTAAAACCTCAAATGTCGGAACCCTCATTTGTTTTTCTAAATGATTTGCACCACGGCTTCTGCTGTTTAAAAACTTGACCTTGCAAAGTAAAAGCTACTCTCAGCTCCTGCCCAGAGGAGAGCTGATTCCTGAAGCTGAGCAGTTCAAATCAAGCACAGCAGGACTCGAATCCTCACTGCCCACTAGGGCAGTGCAATGCAGGCAAGGTGCCCAGTGGCAGTTGGCCTCGGCTTCTTCAGTCATCAGATATAGAAGTCCCTTTTTCTTCTTTCTTCTTTTGTTTTGCTTTATGAGTCAGGATCTCCCTATGTAGCTCAGGCTGGCTTGGAAATTCATAATCCTCCTGCCTCGGCTTTCTAAGTGCTGGCATTATAGTGTGTGCCACAATGCCTAAGAACAATTTTTCTTTTTATTTAGGACCCAGAATGAATATATGGATATATATTCCATTTTCATAACAGTATGCATGATCCACACCCATTTGCTTTTTTCTCACCACCCTTTTCTAAAATATTATTTATTTGGGGGAGAAAGGCAGACAGAATGAGTAGGGGCCTGCCAGGGCCTCTTGTCAATGCAAACTAATGCCAGACACATGCACCACTTTGTGCATCTGGCTTTATGTGGGTGCTGGGGAATCAAACCTGGGCCATCAGGCTTTGCAAGCAAACACCTTAACTGATGAGCCATCTCTCCAGTCCTCACCACCCTTTTTCATTACCATGGTCAGCTCAGGAAGGCTAGATATTGAGATGCCATTGTGCCCAGGACAGCCTATGGTTACAACATAGGAGGATTCTCGGCAGCCAGAGAGGGAGGAAAGTGGGAGTGCCCTCCCCAAGGAGGCATCTGTACTTGCCTTGGGCCTTTCAGAACTCCTCACCACCTCATCAGGGCTGACAGGTGCTCACCAGATGTGATGAGTTGATGATGAGAAAGCTCATCACATCCTGGCATTAAGATGCACTCCAGGTCTTACTACCAGGCAACAAAATCAACATTTCTATGTAAATTTCATGATCACCCCCGAAATGTACATTCCATCCACACAGTGGATGGAAATGAAATGAAGAAGAAAATGAAGCTGGGCGTGGTGGCACATGCCTTTAATCCCAGCACTCAGGAGGCAGAGGTAGGAGGATTGAGTTCGAGGCCAACCAGAGACTACAGAGTGAATTCCAGTCAGCCTGGGCTAGAGCGAGACCCTATCTCGAAAAACGAAAAAAAGAAAAAAGAAAATGAATGCTTATAAGCCAGATGAGATTCAATTTCTTCTTCCGGAATTTACCCACTGGAGATGCGCTTCCCACCTCATTGCTCTAAGGTCCCTCTTGCCTTTTCTTCTAGATCCGAGCATCAAAGCAGATATTAGCCAGTGGAGGATAAAGCTAGATAACTATTCAATGCAGGAACTGGGGAAAACCATCGTCTACCTGGATGGCTCCTCTCAGTCGTGCCGCTTCAGAGAGTGCAACATGGGCAACCTGATCTGTGACGCCATGGTGAGTCCTCTGAGGGGCAGAGATGGACAGAAGTGACTGGGGACAAAGCCGTGGCAGGACGAGGGACTTTTACAGGTTTAGTGCCCAGACAAAAGCTTCACTGACTTCAGACTAAGCACTGTGGCAAGGGGCTGAGAGAGATCAGATGACCCTCATTTTCTTTTTGTAAAATATTTTTATTCGTTTATCTGCAAGCAGAGAGCTAGAGAGAAGAGAGAATGGGCATGCCAGGCCTCTAGAGGCCACAAATGAACTCCATATACCTGCACCTTTGTGCATCTGGCTCTACACAGGTACTGGGTCACCAGGTGTTGCAGGCAAGTGCCTTAACCACTGAGCAATCTCTCCAGCCCATCATTTTTATTTTTATTTCTTTACAAGCACCAAAGTCTTTAAGATGTCCTGCTTGGCTGTCTGCATTCTGGATGTTTCTTTTGGTAAGATGATTGATTTAAAGACACAGACAAGCTGCCACTGTGCAGATGGTGACACAGCAGATGAAGCACACCTGCTCAGACCTACGCTGGTTTTCACTATCTGTCCTCTTGGCTCTAGAAAATACGAGCCTCATGTCACTGGAACCTCGTCCCAAGCACAGAACGACAACACATAGTTAGCATAGTCTCTAGCCACAGCAAAATCAACCATGAGGTGCACTTTTCTGTGACTGAGGTGGTTTCTTAGGGCTATGCTGAGCCCGGGTCTCCTGCTCAGACTCCTATGGGCTCATGGCTCACCAGGGTCCCTTTTCTATGATACAACCCTGCTCCATAAATGTTGTTCAAGTGAATGATAGCATGTGGGCCTTCCAAGATGAAGCCCAGTCTGACTTCTCAGCATCATGCACTTTGTATGAGAGAAAACACCCAGAAAGAAATGTCTAGAGAAGAATCTAGAAACACTTAGGCTGCTAAAGAGCACTTACCTCTCTGTTAAAGACATAACAGAAACTTGCTAATCCACAGTGGAGCCATCTTGGTGTGAGGGCTATGGCCCCAACCCTGGGGGACAGAGGGATTCAAGAGGTCCATTGCTGAGTCTAGAATAGAACTGGTCACAGTATACTTTTGCTTCTAGCTAATATGAGGATACACAGACTAACAGAAGATAGACTAGCTAGGTATGATGGTACATACCTTTGATCCCAGCACTTGGGAGGCTGAGGTAGGAGGGCTGCTGTGAGTTCAAGGCCAGCCTGGGCTACAGTGAGACCCTACCTCAATTTTTGAAAAAAAGTTTAAAGCCGGGCGTGGTGGCGCACGCCTTTAATCCCAGCACTCGGGAGGCAGAGGTAGGAGGATTGCCATGAGTTTAGGGCCACCCTGAGACTACATAGTGAATTCCAGGTCAGCCTGGGCTAGAGCGAGACCCTACCTCGAAAAACAAAAAAAAAATTGAAAAGGACTAGAGAGATGACACAGTGGTTAAGGCACTTGCTTTCGAAGCCTAATGGCCCCAGGTTCAATTCACCTGTGCCCACATAAAGCCAGATGCACAAAGTGGTGCATGAATCTGGACTTCGTTGCAGTGGCTGGAGGTCCTGGCTTGCCCATTCTCTCTATTGGTCTCTCTTCTCTCTCTCTCTTGCTTGAAAATAAATAAATAAAAATAATTTTAAAAAGAAACTAGAGAAGATGTGTTAATAATTGTTTTCCGAATAACACTGGATAAAATTAGTTTCAATGATAGTTGAGAAATATCCGGGGATATGAGAGCATGGGAGAGGAGTTCCATATTCTCACTAAAGAAACCAGCTTCCTGGAACTCATCCTGAGGAGGAAGAGCCAAAGTAACTAGTGTAAATTTGTGTGCTGCTGTAGATTAACAACAACCTGAGACACCCAGATGATGTGTTCTGGAACCACGTGTCCATGTGCATTTTGAATGGAGGAGGCATCCGGTCGCCCATTGATGAGCAGAACAACGGTAGGTGCCCCTGGCCAGCTTCCTCAGTCACCATGTTGTCTCTGCCATGCTTTCCATCTGGGGGTCTGTACCCATAGGCAGCTCAGCTGGCCTTGGCTACCCACACTCTAGTTCAGCCATTTGACTAAAGGACACACATGTATTCGCACATAGAGGCAACAGCTAGGGTTAGTCAAACCCAAGCTTGGCCCAAATTTCTGACTTGCAAAGCTAAACATTAATTGTTGGTGTTTCATGCAAAATATCAACAGCTTTCCCCTTGGCATCTGAAAAGAGAAAGACAGAATTGCCAATCTCCTGGGAGAGCCATGGTGGAGGAGACTATCCAGAGGCATGGCACCCCTCAGTAACAACATACTAGGGCCAGGAGAACCTGGCTGAATACTAGGCTATCCATGGTCCCCTGTCACAAGGACTGATCCAGACAACCCATGGAGGAGGATATCCAGCTGATTGGGGAAGGGGGAGGGGGATATCGAGGAATTGGGGATAACAACTCATTGTTTGCCCACTAAATAATGTAATTCATTATGGACAATTAAAAAAAAGAATTGCCAATCTCCTATGCTGGAAAAGACACACCAAAGACATATTTTAGGATAGTTAACAGATACCCAAGGTTCTGTATTTTAAAACAAATCCATAGCCAAATGTGGTGGTGCACACCATCACATGAAAACAGCTGTCTCAGACATTCTTACAGCCCTCCCTGATGTGCTACCAAACCCTATTAGTATAAAGCCCCAAGTTCACGTCACTGTCAGACAGCAGGGCAGATGATAGGATCTGTTGCCAGTCTGGCAGTACTGAGCAATGCTTAATGACCTACTGAAGATCCAGCCAAGCCAAGCAATCTGTGTTGTGGACCTCTGAGCTCCCCTTGCCTTGCCAGTGGGGGATGGCAGGGGGAAGCTCTCAGCCCACTCTAAGTACCTGCATGGCTGATGCTGATGTGACCGCCCTCTCCCTCAGCCTGCGGGAGCTGATCTCTGAGTAAGCCTTCAAGTTCTTTCCTTCCTTGCCTCACCTGTGATTCTCAGGCACCATTACCTGGGAGAACCTGGCAACCGTCTTACCCTTTGGAGGCACATTTGACCTGGTCCAGTTAAAAGGTTCGACCCTGAAGAAGGCTTTTGAGCACAGCGTGCGTCGCTATGGCCAGTCCACTGGAGAGTTCCTGCAGGTGGGCGGTAAGTGGCATCCTGCAGGGCCAGCTGTCCACTCACTATGACCTCTGTGGCCAGGCTTGTTTGGGTTTTCCCACACACAACACCATCTGTCAATGACTATGGATTCCCAAAGCCATTGAGATTAGCTTGGGGGTCAAAGTTCCAAGGCCCTGGCAATGGGTATTTGTCAAATCTCATTTGGACATCAGAAGAGAGCTGGCCCTCTGAACACCAAGCAGGCCAGCTGCCAGGTCTTTGTGTTGAAACTTTCCTCATGTAAGCACTTAACACACTTTGTTTAGATAATAATGATCTTTTGAAAGCTGGATGTGGTGGCTCCCACCTTGAAAGGCTGAGGTAGAAAGATCACCATGAGTTCCAGGCCAGCCAAAAATAAATGAATGAATGGATCCCTTCCACTATTTGCTCACCAAATCCATGCCAGGGTCAAAGGAATCAGGAAGGCAGGACACGTGCTCAGCCTCTGACTTGCTTTCTCTTGGACTGTGCCAAGGACTGAATGTTAATGATTGAGTTGCTTCCCTTAATGACAAGGGCAGCTGCTAAAGCTTTTTGCTTTTTTCCTTTTGGTGGGGATAATGGTAATACTGGGTATCAAATACATGCCAGAACGAACATCCAACAACCTTTATCTTGTTTTTTTTTTTGTGGTGCTGAGAAATGACCCCAATACTTCATTCATGCTAGGAAAGTGCTTTACCACTGAGCTATGTCCCCAGGTTTCTAAGGGCTTCTGAAACGTTGTTTTTCTCAATTCCACAATCCAGTGAGTAAACCCTTAATAATATTAAATTACTCCAAAACCATATTCTGACCTCGTTTTCTCTATTTACTTTGCTTGTTTATAGACGGGGTTTTATGTAGCTATTTAGTTATACAGTCTCGTGTAGCTGAGGCTGGCCTTGAATGCCTGATCCTCCTGTCTCCACGTCCTGAGTGCTGGGATTATAGGTATGCTTCACCATGCCCAATCTCATTTTGCTTTTTCTGATAGTGTTTTGATATTGTAATCCAGACTAGACTCAAACTCTGGAGCACAGGCAGGCCTCAGACTCATGGTGATCCTCCTACCTCAATTCCCGAATCCTGGGATCACAGGCCACTATATATGGTTTCATTTCTTCACTTTAGTTCACGGCCCCACATGATGGGTGTGGTGGCTTTGGACAGCCCTTCCTTTGCAGGGCACACTTGGTTTTGGGCAGCTGCAGCAGGAGGCCTTAGCCTGTTTGTAGGGTGTTACCTTTGCATTACTGGGATAAAGCAAAAGCAGCTGATGGAAGGAAAGGAATATTTTTTCATTTACAGTCTTGAGGGGAAGCTCCATGATGGCAGGGGAAAGATGGTAGAGCAGAGGCTGGACATCACCTCCTTGTCAGCATCAGGTGGACAGCAGCAGCAGGAGAGTGAGCTGAGCTCTGGCAACGGAGAGCTGGCTATAATACCCCTAAGCCCCATCCCCAACAAAGCACCTCCTCCAGTAAGGGTCCACCTCCAAAATTACTACCAGCTGAGGATGAAGTATACAAATGAGTCTATGGGGGACCTACAAGCAAACCACCACACAAGGTAACCCCAGCACCCAGCATTTTCCAAGGGGAAAGCCAGGAAACGTCAGTGTTCTGCATGCTAGCAAAATGCTACATACTAGTATGAGATGTGGAAATCACCAATCCCAAATCACTATATTTGAGCTTACAGGGGACCTAGAACCAAACCACCACACAGGGTAACCCTAGCACCCAGAAGTTTCTAAGTCACTATATTTGAGTCTTCAAAATTATTACATTTTCTGTACCTCTCATCTATTTCACATTTTCCAAACTCAATGAATCATTATTGGACCAATTAATTCAGGATTGTAGAGTACTGGGGGAAACATCACCCTTCTATTTGGATTGAAAAAACAAAATCCTCATTTCTTTTCTAGGAATCCACGTAGTCTATGACCTTTCCCGCAAACCTGGGGACAGAGTGATCCAGTTAGATGTTCTGTGCACCAAGTGTCGTGTGCCCAGTTACGAGCCTCTCAAAATGGATGAAGTGTATAAAGTGGCCCTCCCCAGCTACCTGGTCACTGGAGGCGATGGATTCCTGATGATAAAAGATGAGCTGTTAAAACATGACTCTGGTAAGTGTCTTCCTCTCCCTGTCCCTGAGGTATTCAGGGACAGGAGTCAGAGAAGGTGTGTTACTGGTGGAGAGCTAAGCAGAAAGTCTATACCCTTGTGTGAAGGACCCCTTCCAGCTTCCCCAGCACACATCCATCCAACCCCAGGGAACACAGCTCTTCTACCCAAATCTAAGCAACTGTTCAAACTCTGCTTTTCACCTTCCTTCCTCCCAACATGAAGGTGTCATAAGAGAAGAACCTTCCAAAATAGACTGTAATTCTAACCTGTTACCTGTCCCTCCCTAGGAAGACAGCGCAGCACTTACTCTACTGTGAACATAAAAAAGCCATACCAGCTGGGCATGGTGGCGCATGCCTTTAACCCTAGTACTTGGGAGGCAGAGGTAGGAGGATCACCGTGAGTTCAAGGCCACCCTGAGACTACATAGTGAATTCTAGGTCAGCCTGGACTAGAGAGAGACACCCTACCTCGAAAAACCAAAATAAATAAATAAATAAATAAAAATAAAAAAGCCATACCTCTGCTTTCTTATTTTTATTTATTTATCTAAAGTCCTCGTGCTAAGTAATGTAAATTTTCTTGGAGAATCTTCGGGTGTGAACAGTAGCAGCTGGCTAAGTGTCCTTTCAGTACAGCCGGCTGGTGGAGCAGCCATGCCTGGTGTCAGTTGGAGTTTCTGAGAGCACGGAGTTCACTGGATGGCAGCCTTTTGGAATCCAGTTGAGAGCACTTCATGGGTGTCATATCCCACGACACAGCACACACTTCAGCAACATGCTCACGGCGTCTCGGCATCTCTGGGGAGCTCAACCAAGTTCCTCCCCAGCCGTACCATAGTGGATCTTCCAAAGAAGATGGAGGGCAGCCAGACTAAAGGAGGCCACCCTTCCTGGAAAGACAGTGGTCACTTCTGTCTATCCCATAATAGAACTAAGCCTCATATCCCAATTCAGCTCCTGTAAGAGCGCCAAAGCCCTGGCCCAAGGGTCTTAACTCCAGCTGTAAACGAAATACCAGTGCCTTGGCCCCAGCTCATGAAGAAGTCTAACTTAATCCCCAAGGTGAGAACTATACAGAAAAAAAGAGCAGTTCTGTTCTCAAGCACTGCAGTGACTTAAATAAAATTCTTTTGTGTCTTCATGGTGTTTTACAGCTACAGGCAAGTAGTACATCGTTATCTTCTTCAGGAAATGAAGCCTCCACCGTCCCATCAACCACGAGGGAATAATTTTGAGCAGGCAGTACGAGGAAGCCACTTGCATTTATTTCTCAGCTAGCTATTTACCCAGCTTCCCAACGCCCTTGGCCCTGGCATGGTTCTCAGGCTGTGACGTTAGCCTCTTAGACCAACCTTACTGCTGAGACAGTACCACTCCTCCCCACCTCCCAATGCTGAACACCAGACAAATCTCACGTCAGGAACAGGAAAAAGCAGTCGGGTTCTTTGCACTTAAACAATCACCAACATTCTGTGACATTTTATCCCTGGAATAAAAAAAGGAATGGCTTCCCTTTTAGAATTACAAGGAACATTATTAGAGAAAAACTTTAACTGCCTTACCGTTAATTGATCTTTTTCTAGAATTGAAATAATGTATTTTTTTCCAGGTGATGAAGATATCAGCGTGGTTTCTCAATACATCTCAAAAATGAAAGTAGTTTACCCAGCAGTTGAAGGTCGGATCAAGTTCTCTGCAGGAAGCTGTTGCCAGGGAAACCTTCCATTGATCCTTCTTTCACTTGTGGCAATGATCCTTGCTTGGTACCAGTAACAGAAATTCTTCTCCCAGACACTGTGGTGTCTTTTGTCTTACAATGATGCCGAAATCTGCCTCTTAGGACCTGGCTTTGTGACGGTGCTGACCATCCTCACAGACTCCTAGAAGCGGATGCTCAGAGCACTGCACAAGAGACAGACACCAGCTTTCCAGCCAGCCACTTAGTGAGCAGATAGGAGAAATTAATAGGGAAGGAATTTCGTGGGGAAAGCCAACTTCATCTAGTTTACATATCCAAATGATATCAAATAATATTGACAACTTTAAACCACAGAAATAATCTTATTCAAATTATCCAGTTCAACTCCATCATACAATTTAATGTTTACACAAAGCTTTACCGTTGCCAGGCACAGTGGCACACAGCACTTGGGAGGCAGAGGCAGGAAGATTGCTACAAGTTCAAGGCTGGCCCTGTTTACATAGCAAGTTGCAGGGCTATACAGTGGCACTGTCTCCAACAAACAAAAAACTATAATTCTTTATAATTTATAAGGTTTCTGCAATTTTATTCACAGCCTTCTTGGTGAGGGGAGTTAAGTTTTGCTTTCCTCATATGAAAAAATAGGGAAACTGAATTTCAGAAAGCTTGTTCAAGGCTAGTGACAGACTCAAGACCTGGACTTAGGTCTTTTGACCTTGAATCCAATACTGTTTCTGCTATATCAAATCTTCTGTCTTCATCATAACTGTCAATGCCCAAGCTCATGGATAATAAGACTTGGCTTTATTTCTGCTCTCCACATTTTCCTGTTGTGATACCAGTTGAAGAGACTACACACAGGACGGTATTCTGTCCTGCATCACCACGTGTCTTTGAGGAATCAGCAACCAAACCGAACGGAAGCAGATAATGGAGAACTCCAGGGGAGGGGGAGAAAGGGAAGAGAAGACATGCCCCAGGACCAGCCTGCATTACAGAAGCACTAACGGGGGCTCAGGTGTGCTGAGGAGGAGCAGTGTGGTGATGATACAGGGCTCTGCTCCTTGTTAACTCTATGAGATTCATAAGCCATGCCTCTGATTTTTACCTTCCTTCCTCCCAACATGAAGGTATCATAAGAGAAGAACCTTCCAAAATAGACTGTAATTCCAACCTGTTACCTGTCCCTCCCTAGGAAGACAGCACAGCACTTCCTCTACTGTGAACATGGAAAATTCAGTGTTCCAGAAGAGTGATTTTAGGAAGTGTTATACCTAGGCTATTTAAAGTCACTGTGCCTCAAAAGCTAATCACTGAAAGTCATTCTCAAGTCCAGACATAGGGGGACCAGCAGGACAGTGGACCCGGAAGGGAGCCCAGGGAATACCCAGACATTTGAAAGTAATTTAGGCCCATAGAACAAATACTTGCTCAAGATGGCACTGGGTCCAGGTGAGTCTGCATTGGAATTCCAAGCAGAAATGGGAGCTTCCCCTTGAACTCTGAGCAAACAGCAGCTAGAGGTGTGCGGAGAGCTTGCTTATGTCCTGGTGTTTACAGTGTTCACGATGGTGTCAGCAACATGCTGTCTTCAGTTCTTCGCATGCATATCCACTACAAACACAGAGCAATAAGACTGTCCACAACAGCAAAGAGTGCATTCAAGCTGTATTTTTTTATGCTTGGCCAGTAAACTAGAATATTTTTAGAGCATAATTTTTAAAGGATATTTTTTAAATTTTTCTAAATATGCTTATGTGTATATGTTTTGTGCAGTGCTGTTGAGAAATGGCCTTGGACCACTTTGCATTTGTACAGTCCAAAAAATAAAATCGAAGATATGCTCCTTGGTCTTTGGTGGTAGTTTCTTCTCTCAGACATTTGCAGCTGAAGGCTGAAGAAAAACTCTTGACAATTTTCCACTGGTATCTTTTCTCTTGCCATCTGATGGCCCTCTTTCTCCTCCCACTTCAAAACTGGAAAAAGGGGGCTAAGGAGATTGCTCCATTGTTAAAGGTGCTTGATGGCAAAACCTGCTGGCCTGGTTCAATCCCCAGCAACCAGGGAAAGCTGAAGGCAAAGTGACACGCACATTCATGATCCCAGAGCCCTACAAGTGAACCAGCTAAACCTGACATTCTTTTGCAGCATGCAAGACATTCGCAGTGGCAGGAGAACCTGCCTCAAGGACAGTGTAGCAAACACCTTCAAGTTGTTCCCTGACCACTACCACCACCACCACAAACACATACACACACACACACACACACACACACACACACACACACACACAAATAAATAAATAAATAACAAAAGAAAAATACATGCAATTTTTAAGTAAGGGAAAAAGCTAATTTTTTTTTTTTGCCTGCATGTGTGTGGTGTGTGAAAGTACGAGTGTGGCTACACCTGCTGGTGTGTGTGCGTATGTAGGTATCAGGTGTCTTCTTCATTGCTCTCTACTTTTTTACTTATTGATGCAAGATTTCCCAGCTGAACCTAGAGCTCACCAAGTGGCCTACTGTGTAGTTAGCCAGCTTGCCCTGGAATTCCATCTCCATCTCTAGTTCCTGAGCACTGGAATTACACGCATCCTCCACACCCACGTGATGTTCACATGGGGGCTGGGGATCCAAACAGTGGGGATCCTTATGCTCCAGCACTGAACAAAGTAATTTTTTTTAGGTTTAAAGACACTTTATTAGATAAGGGAAGGAAAGAGGAGAGATTATGAAGATCTCCTACCCATGAAAAGGCGGGGGGAGGGGGGAAGTAATTTTTTTCTAGGAAGACTGATAACTATTCTTGCTTTGATGCACAGAATCTGATGTAGAAATAAGATCTAAAATTTCCTAAAAATAAAATGCCCTGGTTAGTGTAGATTTTAATTAGATTACCTGAACTAGGTGTATGTCTAGGACTCTTTCTCAAGCAATCTGGTAACCCACAGTTTTGTCATACCTCAAACCACCACATTAAAACTATCTGGAGTTAATTTAAAAAGAAAAAAGAGTTTCCAATCTGGTAGCTAAGTCTGCTTGGGTTGCTATAACAAAAACCACAGATTGGGTAGTTTATAAACAAAATTGCAGAGACTGAAAAAAACCAAGAACCCAGTGTTACAGGTTTAGAACATGGGAAAGGAGGAAAACAAATGTATTAGCATTAAGTTAGCAGGTCAGCTCTTCTGTTTCTCCACATGCATACAAGCTATATTAAAGTGACATTGTACAAAAATTGTTGGTCCGACCTGTCTGCCCCAAGCAGATTATGAGTTTTCTCTTTCAAAAACAATACGTGCTGGAGAGATGACTCAGCAGTTAAAGGCTCTTGCTTGCAAAACTTGATGGCCCCAATTTGATCCCCCCAGTACCCATGGAAAGCCAGATGTACAAAGTGGCACATGTGTCTGGAGTTTGTTTGCAATGGCAGGAGTCCCTGATGTGCCCATATTCTCTCTCTCTCTCTCTCTCTCTCTCTCTCTCTCTCTCTCTCTCTCTCTCTCTCATTGCAAATAATCAATAAAAATATTTTTTAAAATAGGTAATATGTGTTCTAATAAAATTTGGAGAATAAGTATTAAAACAAAAAGCTACAAAACAATCATTCTGAATTATTGTTAGCATTTGTGTTAGTCTTTATTAAAACAAAAAATATGTTTTAAACACTGAAATACATAATATAGATAAGAATATACAAAAGGAGAAGAAAAAAGTGCAGTTCTATTATACCAGTATAGTGCTATTCTATACCAAATCCAAGTGTTTACATCCATGATGTCACAGAGGTAACTTCCTTTTGTACCTAAAGTAAAAATAAATCCACTTAATAGAAGACAATGGGGCAAGGCTCATTTATGAATTGCCTAACAGCCTTAGTACACTAAGATTCTAACCTAAGACATATCTCTACTTTAGAAAGAACTGCTGGCATATGCAAGCAGATATAACTATGGTAGTATAAAGGGGAGAAAATGAAGAGACTTTGTAGTGACAGACCTGATGAAAGGCTGAGCTGAAAATTTCCTGGTATTCATTCCAACGTTACTTAACATAAAATGTCTAAAACCTGCCCTCATTTAACATTACTAAAACTTGAAAACTTACAATTAATAGATCAACAGTCCAAACCTGGTTTCCTACTCTACAAAAGTGATACTTCATTCCAATACCATAGCCTTAAGCAAGTTTTATAATTTTTTCATTCAACTAAAGAAAATAGCTAAAGCATAAGAGAAAAATTCAAAATCCTCTAGACTAAATACAGTAACCATACCATGCTCTAACTCCAGTTCATTTTGTGTTCTTGAGTGCATAATCCAATTGTTTCAAAAACTGTATGTCTGGCTTACACAGTTTGGGATTGCTTATCAGAAGGAAATGAGGTCAAGGAAAGGCTATTCAGTCCTTATTCCCCAAAATCCACTCCACATTTGGGTATGTTGAGTAAAAAAAAATATTAAAAAAAAAATTTGTGGAGGATGCTCAGCTTTTAAACAATCACAGTCCCAATGGTTTCCTTAAATTTTTTTGTTTGTTTGTTTCTTTGTTTTTCGAGGTAGGGTCTTGCTCTAGCCCAGGCTGGCCTGGAATTCACTATGTATGATCAACTCATGTTGATCCTCCTACCTCTGCCTCCTGAGTGCTGGGACTAAAGGCATGTGCCACCACACCCAGCGATTTCCTTAAATTTTGTATTCCTAATTAAATTGTCCATAAACCAATAAGAGAATAATGAAAAAAATGACTGCTTTACAGTTTACCTTGTTGAGCTCTGGAAACAGTTCTTGTATCACAATGTCCAACAAAACATAGGTAAGCTACAACAAAAATAATAAAATTTAAGGCACTAGACAATAAAATTGACAGATAAAATTCAGGACAGTGATTAATTCTTAAAGTAGGGAGGCAGGGAATAGGAATGACAATGTAAAACAAACACCAAGAATCTTTTATCACTATCGATAATGTTCTGTTCTTAATATGCATGGTTAGGTATACATCTTGGCATGTAGGCATCTTATTGTAATAAACTTATGTGTTACTTTTCAGGCTATAAAATTTTTTTTGAAATTTGAAACTATTAAGATCTTGACAAAATATAAAGAGACTACAGTCAAAAATGTTAACTGGCTACTCTAAAATTTAAATTTTTTACTTTATGTCATGAATTTTCCATATAGCTAAAATTTTCTATGACAGATAGATAGATATAGATAGATAGATAGATAGATAGATAGATAGATAGATAGATAGATAGATAGACAGACAGACATTAAACAAAATTTCATGCCAGAAAGAAAAAAGATAGTCAATAAAAACAGAGTATCACAAATAAAAGGTTTCTTCCTACCTGGATGTCTGAGTCACAATGACTTTAGTATAATGTCCCATACACAGCTAAAATACACAAGATATTCTACTACATCATTCGGCAAACCAAGCCAACACTAGTCTACTAGCTCAAATGAATTGTACCTGCTTGTTGAGCACCGGCTGCTGTAAGCCATCAAACAGAAGTCGAATGCTTTCATACTTTGTTTCTTCACCAATACACTTCACTATCAGGTCTAACAAGAAAGCCACAAGGGACACAACGTGTAAATGACATATTTGCTGCATCGTAAAACAAAATCTCTACTTTTTATTGCTTTTCTTTATTTTTTCCAAGATATCATCTAAAAACTGTCACCCAGAATTTCTCAAACCAGTGTTTTCTGGAAGAAGCTCCTAAACAAGGTTCACGATCAAGTTCAGAGATGTAGTGTCATTAATCCCCCTTTCAGAGACTTACAATGCACAGAGCACACTATAAACCTGGAGGCCTACTGCAGCATATAAATCACTACTAGTAAGTGAAAAAAAGAGACTCAAAACTATGCATATTGTATTACCACTAGGTAAAACAAGGAATTTAAACCGTAAAATGATGCTTGTACATCTGTATACACACACTTGGAAACACACATGAAAAAATGTCTATGGAAGCTGGTTCTGGTGGTGCACACCTTCAATCTCAGCACTCGGGAGGCAGACGTAGGAGGATCATTACAATTCTGAGGCCAGCCTGATCTACATTATGGATTCCAGACCAGCCAGGGCTATATATCACAACCCTGTCTCAAAAAAATAATCTGGGTATTATGTGAGAAGAAATAGCCTTGTCTTTTATTGGTGGTGAGCCAGGTATGGTGGCTCATACCTGTAATCTCAGCACAAGGAAGGCTGAGACAAGAGGACTATTTCAAGTTCAAGGCCAATTTGAACTAAAAAGTAGAACCCTGCCTCAAACATAATAAAATATTAGTGGTAGCAATAGAAGAATAAATTGTTTTTTTAAATATATTTTTATTTATTTGCAAGCAGAGAGTGAGTGAGAATAGAGAGAAAGAGAAAGAGAGCGAGCAAGAGAGAACAAGCCTCCAGCTGCTGCAAATAAACTTCAGATGCATTCACCACTTTGTGCATCTGGCTTTACCTGGGTACTGGAGAATCAAACTAGGGACATTAAGCTTTTCAGGCAAATGCCTTACCCACTGAGCCATCTCTCCAGTCCCAAATAACTTGTTTTTAACTAGTGAGGTAATTTTAATGTCCTTACCATTTAAAATGAAAATACACAATAATTAGCTTCAATAATTACTATACATTGCAACCTCAAAGGAGTACAAGTCTACATGAAATTGAGTTATTTAGATATTCTACCTGGAATGTAATTCATCATTTCTTCAAAAGTCTTTTTTGCTCCGTTTTGCTTATCTTGGAGAGAGCGAGGTTCAGTATTTTCACAAAATATAGCATCTTAAAAAAAAGTAGAAAAATATTTCTCAAAGTTTCTGAAATTTATGCACAAAGTAGTTCTTCATAGTAGAAATGCTAATAAAAATGCTCTTTTTTTTATTCAAGAAACAAAACATGAAACAAAGACGTGATGTAATATACACCTCTGAGAATTGTTATTAGTGAAACCAAGCGGTGCTCCTGAAACAGCTGGTCCAGCTTGCACTGCAGATAGTAGTCAGTGTACATCTCCAGGGTGTTCTTAAAGAGAATGCGTGTGCCCATTAACAGATGATGAAGCCAGTCAGGAACCTGGAAAACCACTCGTCCTGAGAACGATCAATTGAAATACCTTGTTGTTCAAGATAAATACTCTGTACATTTCCCAATATAGAAAACACACATAATAATGGTTCATTTTTATTTATAACTCTAATAGCTTATAAATCCAAGACCAATGTATAAAATCTTGTGAAAGGCTTCTTTCATAAATCTAACAGAGGGCAATATTCGAAAGCATTGATTTGCACCATAAGCTACATTAACAAAGAGCAACTACCCAGGCCTTACCTACATACATCAGGTAATCGTAGACCCCTTCGACAGCCATCACCTCCATGAAATAGTTCTGATTTTGCTTTCTCTCTGTATTCTCAGCTCGGTTTGCATTATTCTTAAACAGATCATTGAAAAGCTGAAGTAAAAGTTGAAATGATAAAGAAGCATACAGTTTATTGCACCCAATAAGCACCACAAAGACAAAAGGAGCATAGACCAAAAATATTAGTAAAGCATAAGATCTGTGTCCAACAATAAATGCTGATGAGGATATGGAAAAATAGGAACCCTTCTCCACTGTTGGTGGGAGGGTAAACTGGTACAGCCATAGTGGAAAGCAGTATGGAGGTTCCTGAAGCAGCCAAAAATATTTACCATACGACCCAGCTCTACCACTCCTTGGCATATATCCTAATGACTCTAGTCACTACCTTACAGATATTCGCTCATCCATGTTTATTGCAGCTCTATTTACAGTACCTAGGAAATGGAACCAGCCAAGATGTCCCTCAACTAATGAATGAATAATGAAGATGTGTTCATTTATATAATGAAGTGCAATGGTAAAGAAAAATGAAATTTGCAGGGAAATGCTGAGAAGACATGACAGTGGAGTGTTCAGCACTGGACATCTCTATCACACCTCCCGAGGCTCAGAGTCTATTGCGGAAGAGGTGGCAGAAAGACTGTAAGAGCCAAAGGAAGGGTAGGACTGCTTACAATGCAAGCTTCCAGACACAAAATGGCCTTGATATCCATGACTTTGCAGTGCCTGACACTAACTAACTACATAAGACCTTCCTAGTAGGAGGAAAAGATGATGATACTGAAACAAAATAGAGACTAAATGAGAGGAGGGGGATATGATGGAGGGAGAATTTGAGATGGAGAAAGGAGTTGAGGAGGGAATTATGGTTTATTGTCTACAATTATGGATGCTGTCAATAAAAAAATTAAAAAAAAAAAAAACAAGATCTGCCTCCAAAACTCCATATTGATGGTCAAAGCTAATGTACCTTCCTCCAAAAAAGCTGTCCTTTGGTTTGTCTGTTTGTTTGGTGCTGTAGCTGGAACCCAGGGCCTCAACACAAGCATGCTGGGCACATTCTCTACCACTGAGCTGCACTCCTAGTCCCTTCCTTTTGTTTTTGATTTCTGGAGGAATGTTAAGACAAGGTCTTGCTATGTAGTCTAGGCTTGCCTTGAACTCACGAATCTCCTGCCTCAGCCTCCCAAGTGCTAGGACTGCAGGTATGTATGAACCACCATGCCTGTCTCTCCTCTTCCCCAGCAAGTCTGGCTCTTCCCTCAGCACCACAGGCAGTACCTTCTTGTTGTTTTCTGAGGTGGGGCTGAGGATGGTCAGTTCTGGTCGACTTGGTTTAGGTTTTGGAGATTCACAAGAATTAATGAAATTCATGATGAAAGGTTCCAAATGTTGACCTTTCTGTGGTAAGATTATGACATTTAGTATCATGTAAACCTGTGAAAATTCATCAATATTTACACAGGTTCCTACTGTCAAGTTATAAATATACATAAATCTGATATTCACCTCTTTCATTAGTTTTCCAGGAACAGACTTTATAATTTTTCCTGCAATTAAAAGTAAAATATTAATTTTATGATGGTATACTTTATAAATATCTATATGGATATCTTGCTAACTGTAAATAGTAAGTAGCCAAACAAAAAGTAAACTGCATAAAAGTATTCATAAATGACCATTCCACACTTATAGAAATTTGCAATAAAGGAAGTAGCCTAAGCTATGAAATAGATACATTTGGGATTCCTGTAAAAATAATCTTCTAAGGAGGTGATGATGAAAAGGCTGGAGGGGAGGGGAGGG
>PVHP010026923.1:0-24254 GCA_004024765.1 Zapus hudsonius | reverse complement strand
AATTTACCTCATGTCCTTAAACCAAAAACAACCCATTCCTTCATAAGCTGCTTTTGGTTGGGTTTTTTTTCAGTGCAGCAAGAGAAAGTTGACTACAACAATTATTATAGAAAATCATTCATCTTCCCTGGTTCTCTCTCTCTCTCTCTCTCTCTCTCTCTCTCTCTCTCTCTCTCTCTCTCTCTCTCTCTCTCTCTCTCTCTGTCTCTCTCTCTCCCTGTGTGTATCTCTCTGATTGAAAATGAATAAATAAAATACAAAAAAGTAAAAAAAAAAAGAAAATCATTCATCTTTATTATAGCAGTTACTGTCTTACTGCATGAATAAAATATTCAACCACCCCCCTCAGCAACATCACACAAAGGGGAAAAAGTAAATACTGGTGATCTACCATGTAGTTCGTAACCCTCTACCCTATGGACAGATCCAGTATGCACACTGAGGAGAGACCCCAGTAGGTAGGGAGAGAGAGAAGGGAAATGAGGACACCATCACAAGATCTGCTCATACAATGTATATAATTATTCATAATAAAGATTTTAATTACAAAAAACAAAAAATGAAAAGAAAAAATACTCAACCAACTTATAAAAGAAAAGGATTTATTTTAGCTTACATTTATAAGGAGACATGTCCATCATGATGGGGAAGGCATAGCAGGAGCAGACAACCAGCATATTACATCTTCATAGCAGCAGGGAAAAATAAAAAAGTTTTAAAGCTCCAAGTGAGGTTGGACTATGACAACTCAACCCCCCACTCCTTTAGCTACATACTTCCTCCAGCAAAGTTCAACCTCCTAAAGGCTTCCCAAACTTCCCAAACAGTGCCAGCAACTGGGAATTAAGCATTCAAACACATCAGTCTATTGGGGCCTTTTCATATGCAAACTTCATTTGCCATAAGGCAATTTCTTGGCCTTTGCTTTTCAGATTTGCAACCAAGGACCTAGAAATCCCTTTAAAACACAATAGTTGCAGAAAAATCCATCCAGTTCCACAGCCATGAGATATCCTATAGCTGCTGAAATCAACAAGGACAAAGAGAGAACATTAACAACACACATTTTACCATTTTGTAACATAGTTATAAACTTGGGATCCTAGGAGAGAATACTGCAGACTGTAGTTTAGAAAAGAGAAAGGTATTATCTCACAGTTGGGGAAGCTGAAGTTGAAGATCAAGGATCCAGCAAGGACTGATGCCTGGGTCTCTCTTTCCTAAGCTTAAAGATGGCTGAGTTCTTGATTTGTCCTCACATGGTGCTTTCTCTATTTGTGCAGATAGCAATGGCTAGCCTCCCTTCCTTCTTTTGTAAGAGCATCATCCTATTGGATTAGGGCCCTATCCTTGTAATCTCTTCTCTAACATCTTTATTTCCAGGCATAATTTAGGGACTGGGCATCAAAATATGGATTTGGAGAAATAAGCTTCAGTTTATCTTTAGTAATTTCTGTCTTAGTTAATGAAGCAAGACAAAAAGGCTGGTTATAGATTCTGGAAATCTGCATACAAACTGAACTATGAGGAAGCGCATGATCTAATATGCTACAAGCATGTATTGAACTGATTTTTAGAAATTATTTAAAAGGAAACAATGCCTATTGTTAGGTCTGTCAAACTCTAACCAGAATGATCCATTGAACTCTATTCGCTCACTACAAATCATCTCTTAAACCAAGGTTTTGACTCCTTCCATATAACTTCCCAAAAATCAGTTCCAAAAAATCAAACCCACATGGTCAGGTTTTTCATAGTAATGATCCCACTCCTCTGAACCAATTTTCTGTGGTAGTTATCTTTTCATTGTTTGAACAAAGCACCCAATGATAATGAGGTAATGTGAGGAAAGTTGTTTATTTTGATTTAAAGTCTCAAGGGGAAGCTCCATGTTGGCAGGGGAATGACAGGAGAGCATAGCAGGTGGAAAATATCAGCAGGAGCGTTCTAGCAAAGGGGATCTGGCTATGCTAGTTAGAACATGGTTAAGCCCACTCCAATAATACACCTCCCTCCAACAAAGCTCCGCCCCCCAAATTACCATCAGCTTGGAACCAAACATTCAAAACATAGTAGTTTATAAGGGACACCTGATTCAAACAACCACAATATTAGACAAAAGATTACCTGAAACTTAGTCCTAGCTCCGACATTCATAGATACAATACAGAATCTTGAAAAACACATTTAACCCCTTTTTCTTGTAACTTCAACTTTTATCACTATCAGATTCAAGAATGCTATCATGAAAAGATGATGATGATTTCAGTATTTATATTATATATTAGAGGAATAGTGGTAAATTATGCTGGCACATTATACTGAGCATTGGCATGTCCTTCAGGGCATCAGCAAATGGTCATGTATTTTCAATACAGTGAGTCATTTAGAACCACTTAGAATCATGACAGAATAAATGGAAAAAGACCTAGTAATTCCAGTGTGAAGATCCTTGTTTAGATCTGAATAATATGCAAAACAGAAATCATTAGATATTTTATTCACATGTTCTTATTTTTGTAGTTTAGTCACACTGAGGCCAATGGTCTTTATGAATTAGAATAGCCTATATAACTTCAAAGGATTAGTTTTAGAATGAAATTCATGAAGGATTTCATTCTAGAAATAATTTCCCATTTATATGGCATTTTCTATCCCCCTTTATCTGCCCTGATTCTGTTCTGTATATACCCTCATCTAAGCAAATTTCATACTTATTATATTCTAGTTTTTTTATAAGTTGCCATCCTCATATATTGCAAGCTTCTTAAAAATTATGATTAAAATATGGATGTATTAGTGCATGCTGGTAATTCCAGCACTGAGAGAAGTAAGGCATGTGTATTGAAAGTTCGAAGCCAGTTTGGGTTTCATAGCATGACCTATTCTCTAAAAAGGAACAATTCTTCAGTTAAATGTTTTATTGCCATTTTAAATAATGCCAAGTGCATATCAGACTCAAAATATTTGTTTGAATATGAATGAAATTCCTCCAAAACTGTATTTAGAAAAAGTTTTTTCTTTACCTGAATTTACTTGTTATGGATGTACTTAAATAATAAAGACATGAATATTATAAACCATTCAAATTACAACAGTTTTGTCATTTAGATTTCTAAACATTTCAAGTTAGACTCTATGATTTACTTTTCTCAATGCTGGAAAAATGTCTGACAGAATCAACTTAAGAGGAGAATGTTTTGTTTTGGCTCACAGTTTGAGGGAATTTTAGTTTTCATAACAGAAGGGGCATGACAGTAACATTGGCCCATTTTCGTGGCATCTCAGGAAACAGCTCAATTCGAACTAGATGTGGATATAAATTTCAAGATCTGCCCCTGTAGCCTGCATCTGACAACTAGTCTCCACATCCTTAAAGTTCTAAACCTCCAAGGAAAGTACCACCCACTGTGGACCAAGGGATCAAACATATGACCCTGTAGGGGATATTCCACATTCAAGTCACAATAGTCTCTCTCTAACCCTATATGTAATTGTTGGTTTGGAATCTTAACAAGTTGTGAAATGCATCATCAATGATCTGTGGAAGTATAAGCTCCAGAATAAGTTACAGCAAGCTTTTCCATTTTCCTCTCCAAACAATATCAAGAAAGAAGAGAGATGAGTGACCTAAGCAGGCATGAGACCTCAGACCCAATGGCAATGTCTCTCTCTCTCTCTTTCTCTCTCTCTATCACTCTCTATCTCTCTCTCAGATACACACACACAATTTTATTTCCCAATAATACCAAATTTCTGTAAGGACACTAGAATGTACCAATGACACTCCATATGTCATTAGATTTCTACAGCCATCTAATTATCTTCCCAACAAAATAGATCTGAGTATAAATACTCTTGAAAGGATTCCTCACACATAAATACTTTAGTGGAATGTAGGCTTCAGTCCAATTCTGCAGCTAGAAAAGAGGCCTCACATGGATCCCAATGAAAGCCATGCTTCCCAGAGCAGCTCCTAGTCCTGAGATTTAGCATCACATGCAAACTTGTGAAATATAAAAAGAATTATTGTGCTCCTCCTACAACAGAAACACCCTGGTAAACAAAATGGGGCTCTAAGTTTTCAAAACTCTCCATATTAGATTTAGGCTAAAACCTAAGAGCTGCAGCTCATAACTGAGTTAATTGATGATAATTCCTGTGTCAAAGGCAACCAGTGTTTAACACTTTTCTAACCAAACCCACTTTCTTAGACAAATTCTGTCTTGCATGTCTTTGTGCCCACTATGACGCAAACCCTACTTGAAACCAAGCATCTCTCTCTCTATCCTCTCTCTCTCCCCTTCTTTCTCTCTCTCATACTAAATTCTTCATGAAAATTATTCTGTTGTGCACATTTGCCCTGTGTCCTTTAACTCTCTCCAACTTCCTCCCACTCCATTTCTGTGGCTTCTCTTTTATCTCTTCTCTCTGGCCTCTCCCAATCAATTGTGATCATGGCTTACACCTGATCTCACCCAACACCAAGTTGTTCAGATGGAATTTGAAGCTACAAAGGAGATTTATAGTTCAGGGAGCATCATGTGGAGGAGGCCTTAATTTTTTTTCACAGTTATGTAAAATTTAGATCTCTTGTGTCTGTAAAATCGCCTGGAAGCAACAGCAATTGTCTTTCACAGTCCAGTCCACTCAGATGATTTACACCAGACTCTAGACATTAAACATTTTCCCCTTACCTTTTCCCCTAGGAAAGATTTGAATATTTTCTTCAAAGGATAGTCGATTCAATTAGACTATCACCAATATAAACAAAGTCGGGATGTCCTTCCACATCAAGTATTCCTATCCAATGGGAATGAAGTTCAGATCAAGCTAGTCTTCCTATCACGTTGAATAGGAGAGTTTGTTACCCTGTAATTGCTGAGTACATTTCCTTTGTGATAATTACTGACCAAAATAAGCTCTCATGGAAGCCAATTTGTATTCTTTCCAATGTGGTCAAGAGAATATTCAGGTAGCTGAAGAGCTGGTGTATAGTCTCTCCTCTAGCCCAGGTGAATCAACCAAGCTGTTTACACCATTGCATGTTGGCACCAAGCAAACTCTGCCTGCATCAATCATGGTGACCTTCATAAACTATACAATCAAGTAAGTCAGACAAAGACACAGGACTTAGAAATGAAATGTCTGTTGAGTTCTAGTAGCAGTGAGTAACCAGAAGACAGGGATATGAGTATTTTGCTTTCTTGGCTGTGAACTGATAATCTGAAAATATCCATCCCACATAAAAAGGTTTAAGTGTAAACTGAGAATTACTAGTTCTCAAATAGAGGTCATTTTTACCTTCATGACATGTAATGATATTTGGAAACATTTTTTATGATAACTGGAGTAGGGTGGGAAGGAAAGTTAAGGAAGGATGCTGCTAGAAACATCGCCTACACAAGACAGGCATCCACAGCATAACCCCACCCCGCCCAAAACAACGAAGAGTGCTAATCCTGGAAAAACATGGGTGAGAAGGTATATGTGAGTCTTCTATGTTGATTATAAGAATACTTATTTAATTGATATTTACTAGATATCAGGCAGTCATGATCATCAAATGCTACATTGACTTTAAACCTAAAGGCACATAAATAAGATTCTGAAATTCAACAAGTTTCCATCAGCACAAAAAGACCATTCCACTTATTTTTTTTCTTAAAATCTTCCCTATAGCATCTATTGTTACCTATGTTTGTTTGATGATTCAATTGCTTTTACCAAAACAGATTTTATGAGGCCTTCACAATGTTATTCTAATATTTAAAAATATCCTCAAAGTCATTAAAGAGTTAACAATCTGTCTCTATTTTCAGTGGCACTTATGACAGTAATAGAAACACAGTATATATAGTCAATAAATATTGCAGCTGAGTTGTGTGACTCTATCGCTAATTTTTCTGAATAAGAATGCAAAAAAGGGATTTAGGGAAGCATTAAAGTTGAATTATCATCATAATAACATATACTGACAGAGTATTGAAAATATGTCAGTTTATGTAGTCCTTACAACCCTATTTTACATAAAAAGAAAATGAGACACAGAGACATTAGGTAATTTTCCCATGTTCATACAGCTAATTAGTGACTAAACTAGGATTTGAATCTCAAGTGGTATAGAGGGGTTTGAGATGCCCCACAACAAAGGCTGTGCCAAATGCTCAGTCCTTCTTGGAGCTGTCTGGAGGTGGGGCCTAGTGTGGAGGTTTAGGTTATGAGGGCATGCTCTCCAAGGTGATGATGGGCACCAGTGTCTTTCCTTCTTTCTGCCTTTTGACCTCCTGAAAAAAAGTAGACTTTACTCCACCACATGCTCCCAACCCTGACATGCTGTGTTGCTAGAGACCCAATGTAATGAAGCCAAGTGAACCTACGGTAAAAGTGGTGAAATCATGGGCCAAAACAAAACGTTTTCTTTTTCAGTTAATCATCTTGGGTATCTTGTTATAGCATTAGAAAGCTGACTGACATGTTGAGACAGAATCTCTGACTCTCTTCACTGTACTATTCATCATCTAAGCTAAGAATCCTCCATCTCCATTTCACCTAGCAACGACGCAGTGCATACATCACTGCGAGCATTAAGTCAGCTCAGTTCAGGAAATTTTTGCACTTGATAACTGCCCACCTGAAGAGGTGCTGGGGACATGGGGCAGCTGGGGCATTGCTTGCCTTGTAAGCACGAAGAACTGAGTCTGATCCCCAGAACCCTCATAAAAATGTTCAGCATGGTGGCACATGCTTGTCATCCCAGCACTCGAGAGGTAGAGACAGGTGGGTTCTTGGAGTTCATTGGTCTGCCACTTAACAGTTCAGGCACCAAACTGACTGTGTCCCAGAAACAGTGCAAGGTGCCAAAAGAGTGACACCCAGCGTTGTTTTCAGCCTACACACACACACACACACACACACACACACACACACACACGCACGCACGCACGCACGCACACACGCACGCACAGGTACACATAGACACACACACACAAAAAAGATGCTGATACATTTGGGCAAAATCATGAGGCTTGCAATAAAGCTATAATCCTTCAAAGCACAGGGGCCCTATGGTTTTGATCAAACTGTTTAAGTGGCCAAGGAACACAACCTCGTTGTTGTCAAACATGGTCTCACTGCAGGTGACACTTTCGAAGCTTTCTGAAAGAGAAATTGCTGCTTACATGCTACCACTATAAATTGTGCAAAATGGCCCATTACCTCTGCTCCTGCAACAGGAAACTCCATAGGCTGACTCAGACCAGGAAAGCCACTTGCCTGAATGGCAAGCTGTCAGGGAGCAGACCATCAAGCTGGCGTGCCACAGAGGACCAGAGGACAGCCTTGTGTGCCCTCAAAGCAGACAATGGTTTCATCTGCCTTCCCCTTTCCCCTCTGCTTTCTGCCAAACAATCAGATAAGACAGATCCTTAACCATTAAGCAGTTTCCTCTTTGTTCCCATAATCGTGCAAGTCACTCTCATTTAACAAATGGGTTTTTTAAAAGGTAGCAAAAGGAGGTGGACATTTCAGGGGAATAAGAAGCATGTTAAAGGTATGGGGTGGAAAGAGAGGGAAACTGAGGAGAATAAGACCAAAATACATGTATGACAATGTCAGTAATGAAAAAAATAATAATTAAAACTTCAGTTAATGGTGCTGGATGCAATGGTTTGAATCAGATGTCCCCATGAACTTGCGTGATTTGACTGTTTAACCTAAAGCTGGTGGCAATTTTGGAAATGAAGTCTTGCTGGGGGAGGTGTGCAGATCAGTGCTGGTTTGGAGCTCCCACCTGCTAGAGCTTGGCTCACTCTGACTTCTTTCTTCCATCTACTGTATGGTAAGACATGATGTCCAGTCTCTGCTCCACCATCCTGTTCCTGCCATCATGAAGCTCCACTCAGGACTGTAAACTAAAATAAAGTCTTTCTTCACATCAGCTCCTTTGGGTCTGCTGTTTTGTCCCAGGAACATGAAGGAAGTTAGAACAATGGGAAAGGGAGAGTCAGGTCCATTCTTGGTATAGTCACTGGTATACCAATGGTATAGCATTTTCTTTCTTTGACATTTTCATTTGTGTGTGTGTAATATTTTGGTGTCCAGTGGGTATATATGGTGGACAGTGTCTGCACATACGTGTGCAGGTGCACAGGCACCTGTGAGCATGCATGTGGAAAGCAGAGGGGAACATGGATGCCCTTCTTTATCACTCTTCCACATTGCTTTCTTCAAAGTGCAATCTCCTTCTGATCCCAGATCTGTTGTCTTTCGTCAGACTATCTGACCAGTGAGCACCAGTAATTCTGTCTCTGCTCCTGCAGGATTGGGGTGACAAGCATGTGGTCACATCTTGCTTTATTTTTTATTAAGCTGTGGCTAAGGATTAAGCGCAGGTCCTCTCAGACCCTCATGCTTGAGAGACAAGTGCTCTTTCTGCTGACCCATCTCCCCAGCCCCAGTCAAGCATTTGCTTTATCAGAGAAACTCATCCACACTTCTTCTTTGGCCTCAATTCACAAAAGCTCAGCTTTGTGTCAAAGACCAACAAAGTCAAACTTCACTAAATCAGACTCTTTTTCCTCTTAAAATAATTTAAAGTCAGTCGTTTCATTCTGGCTACAAAATACATTTGAAATCCAGTTCATCTTTTAGAGGGGAAAATCTGCTGAGAGTACAGAAAAGAGCCCAGATTTATTCATGCGCAAGAATTCCATTTGAATTGTGTTTATGATATGGCTCATTGACCAATCCTTCAAAGCATAGCTAGGAACAACAACCAAAAAACTTGCTACACATCGCATAATTACCCTATAAAACAGATGTTCATTTCTTCACGCACAGAACATTTTTGAAAAAAATACACTTTTATTTCATTTAACTCTAGCATATTCTGTAGATGTGGTTTTATAACATGGAAATAAAATTTTGTCCAAAATGCTAGCAAAAATCCACAAAAGAATATATTGTAGTGACCTCTGCAAGTGTCTTAACTTTCAAAGATTATACATGAATACAAAGACTCTTCCAAGTTTGCCAAAGTCACTCCAATACATTAAGGCCCTTGAGTCACAGTCAGAGGTAAGAAATAAATGTGTGTATTATGATGACTTGTAACTTTTGAATATGTTAATATAAGCCAACTTCTATTTTTTTTTCCTGGAAGAGCTAGCATATGGAATGCAAGAAATATTTGCTCTGTTTGAGAGCTGAAGGCCACAGATGCAGGGGATATCTCTTATAGTATATAATGCTTACAATACTGGTATATAAGGACTTTAAGTCCAAACTCCTGAATCTCAGCTGGTCACTGTCCTATGAGACTACACATTTCTCAGTTTCCTGTGTTAAGGGTTACATTTGTCTACCAGAAAAAGAAACAGTAAAGACAAGGACTTGATAAAGTTAAATTATTTCCGCTTTAAATTGTTTTCTTTGGTTCTTCCTCACCTGTTAAATGAAAATGTTCTTCATCAAAAATTATGCAATTGTGATGAAAGAAATAGGATCAGTTTGTATTTCTAGTGATTCTCTGTATATCATTCTGAACTGCATAATCACAAGTATCTAAAACCTAACTCAAATTCATTTAATCCTATAAAGAGTTTAATGGACTGTTAGTAGAAAAATATCTATAGTTGTCCTTGCAGGTTTGGCCCATTGCTGCTTCAACAGGTGTTTTCAGGTCTCTCTCCATCTCTCAGTTCTGCTTTGCGTTTCCAGAGTTTATTCTCAGATGTGATATGATGGCATCGGAAGATTCAAGTTTATATCCTATCTCTAATCTTAGTGGAAACGCATCTTTCTCTGTACCTAGTACTTCCACAAATTCTGACTGGCTGCAGTTAGGTCACATAACCAGCCCTGAATAATCATTGTTGCCAGAAATCACAATGGTCTTATCATCCATCCCTAAGTCCAGAGATAGAGATAAACCCCTTGTGAACAGCAGAGAGTTAAAAGTAAAAGAGAGAGAAAGAGAGAGAGAGAGAGAGAGAGAGAAACAGGGCTATGTTAACATATAGAAAATGTATATAATTTCGAGTTAAACAGAAACTCTAAACTGGTCTCCTTAATATACCGATCGTGAAGCAGGACAGGAGAAGGTAGCTTCTTTTAGCCAGTCTCAGTTAGAGACTGAGGCTCAGAGAGAACCAGGAGATGACACCCCACATGCCATCTGGCCTTGGAACAAGAATGAAACTCTTGGCAAAACTGGAGTTGTGTCTGACTGAGATTCATCTACAGCACTCTTGCATGCTACCTAGATAGGTTCAGGTGGGTTTACCATGAGGTCAGCCATCCAAATCTGCAAACCAATCAGGTCTTGGGCTTACATACCTGAATCTGACACTATAAAGTCTGTGGTCTTCCTATCTCTCCCTCTCCCTTTTTCAGTGTGACTCTCGGGGTGTGTGGGTCTAGACCTTTACCTTTGTGCTGCTTGAATACACATGAGTTAGGGGGTGGGACAGCATAGCGCTGTCTCTTAATCTAAATTTTTTGCTTACCTCTGTTTTATAGTTTGGGGTCACTTCTCACTTTAATTACATGACTAATCTTCCCCTGGTTACTGGTGTATTTCCCTTACACTCCAGATTATCACTTATATGTTTTCAGTAACTCTTTACTTGTTGCCTGTTCTTCTGTAAACTTGGGGTAACCATGGGTACAACTCTTTCCCCCTTAAGATCTTTCATCTGGATTTCTTGGTCTCTGCTTGGATATTTTTTCCTCTGCTATTGTTGCTGTTGTTGCTGCTGTTGCTATTGTTGCTGCTGTTGGCTCCCTTAACTGCCTTCCACAGGAAAGCACAGGATGGATAACATGTGTGCTCTGTCTCCCTACATACACATCTATATTTTATCTTCCATGTGCTTGTGGCTTTGTTCCAATCATCCAGTCAGTTTTGTCTCAAGTGAGCTTTATGAACTTCCCTTCTCATGCTTGCAGCTTTGGTCCAGTTTGTCCATAGTTTCAATTTTCCTTAAATAAATCTTATAAACTATGCAGTGTTTTCCACGTGAGTGAGAGCTTGTTCTAGCCTCCCTTCCTAGATCCCCAAACCCCATAAATAAACTCCACAATTTGTATTTCTTCCTAAATAAACTTAGGAATTCATAATTTATTCTTGAGTCTATCATTATTAATCTTTATCAAATATTAGGAGAGAACCCAAACTTGGGGTTCATAAATCTGTGGGACCCCTCCTGAGTGAATTTTAGGAGTCCTTCTTAGTAGCCACTGAGTAATCATTGCGGACTAAGCAGCTAATACTGCAACAAACCCAAATGGCTCCTTTTTTGTGCTCAAAGTCCAACTCTTCTTTTGTTAATGTTTTTATTCATTTGCAGAGAGAGAGAGAGTTAGGGAGGAGGAGGAGGAGAAAGAGGAGGAAGAGGAGAGAGAGAGAGAGAGAGAGAGAGACAGAGAGAGAGAGAGAGAAAGGATATGCCAAAACCTCTTGCTACTACTGCAAATGAACTCCAGACAAAAAGGCTACTTTATCCATCTGCCTTTATGTGAATGCTGGGAAACTTAACCTGGGCTGGCAGGCTTTGCAAACAAAGACCTTCAACCACTGAGCAATCTCCTCAGCCTGCAACCTCCTCTTTACTGATAGATGTCCTTTAAAGTTATTCTCCACAAACTAGGAAATACATCCTTGTTCCAAGTTCGAAAATCATTGCTACCTGTGAGATGCATTTTCATTTGCCATCATCGAAATGGGAGGTTCACAGAGAGAAATATCCAGCCATCAGTTAGCCTTGCCTTCTAAGTCAGGCAGTGCTTTCATCCAGCGAGGAGACTGTCCTTAGACCCCTCGTGCTTCTTGTAACCTGTGCACTGCCTCTGCTTGGTAAGCAATAAGTGGGACTTAACATGTGCTTCAAGAAAAATGTTTCTAAAAATATTTATACCTAATATTGAGCCGAATATTGTTATAGTAACCCTAGGATATGGAGTCAAGTTCATTCTGTGTGTGTGCATGTGTTTTAATTTCTGTTGACCATGGAATGTTCACAATATCAAAATAAGAATCTAAAATTATATGTTTCGTGGTAGAAACACTAATATAAGCAGTTTATTCATATCTTCCTATGGTAAATATAGATGACTGATGGAAATACTGAAAGACTGAACACAACTATCACATCTAAAGCTTCAGTGAGACTTCCATTCAATCCTAACCGTGGACCACAACTTCCTAGGTTATGGTCACTCATCTCCTCTGTGGTCATTCTGCCTTTGGCTTCTATTACCATCACTCTGCTAACAGGGCAATCTCAGCAGTGTCTCAGTGACAAATTTAAGGGCCTTCTTCTTGAACTTTTTCAATATTATCTTGGCTTTGCAGCTTTTTTTCTGTTTTTTTTATTTATGTGAATAAAAATCTTATTTTTCTCCTCTAATTAAAATAGCTTCCCGATATATATATATATATATATACACTTCTCTTTGTCCCTAAATGTGGCGAAGCTTAAAGAAACCATGATTTATCGATCATCCACACCTCTATTCGATGGTACTTTGGAAAGTATTCAAGTGAAAATAATGAATATTTGAATAGAGGAATCAAAATGGTCAATGAATATAGTTGTCATGGTTTGCTGCTTGGGGTCAATATAGGCTTTATTAGTTTTCATTACTTCCAGATAGGCTGCTAGGTTCAAGAAGTACCTGAATGCTGTTGCCTCAGCTACACAGTCAGCAGCTCACAAGTAACAAGGTAATTCTTGTTATATTATCATTTTCTAAGCGGTGGTTCAGAGAAAATAATATAAAGTGTTTCTTCAAAAAAAAAAGCATGTAATATCAAATGCCTAGGGCATGAAGAATACACAAGAAAATAATGAAAGTATTAAAAATGTATGGAAGACTACTGATCTACATGAGAATATGGTATATATTCTATAGGTGATGGAGATCACTTGAGGGAATTGTACAAATATAATATAAATTATTTAATACATGTGAGAGCACTATGCAGAAAGCCCTCTTTAATTCCTAGTTTTCTTTTTTGTTTGCTTGTTTGTTTTGATTTTTTTTAATATTTATTATCCATAATGAGTTACATTATTTAGTGGGCAAACCATGCATTGTTATCCCGAATTCCCCACTTCCCCCCCTCCACATCCCTGATCAGTTGTATATCCTCCTTTGTGGGCTGTCTGTGTTAGTCCTTGTGGCAAGGGATCCTGTATATCTTAGTATTCATCCCGGTCTTCCTGGCCCAAGTGAGTTGTTACTGATGGGTGCTATGCCTCCGGAGCATCTCCCCCACCACGGCTCTCATAATTCCTAGTTTTCATAGTGCTATCATCATCTTTATTGGAGCCAGTTGATTACATCTTTTAGAACAATTTCTATGTAATATTGAACAGACTTATTTCTATTTCTGTTCATATTCAAATATCTCAAACCTTGAGCTTACCTATAGTATATTCAGTGTTTTCTATGCAAACACAGATTGTAGGAAAGGTGTCCCCAAGTTTAGTCTCTGACTCTGAGAGTCTAGTTCCAAAGTCACCCACCTGCTTTGATCTCCAAAGTTCACTCCAAGTTAAAAGTCATTCAACTCTACTCTACCACCACACATGAAAAGGTTCCTCTTGAAAGGGACTCCAGCCTCTGCTTGCATGGACAACCTCAGATCCTGAAGTAGATTTGCGCTCTAATGAAAGGATGCATCTGAGCATGCTCACAGTGTGATCTTTGTAAAAATGAAGAGACAACCCCAGAGGTGTCCCAGCTCAGGGACTTGGGTAAGTGAGCATACCACAGAAATTAAATGGGCTTTGGAACAATTTTATTCTATTTTGTATTATTTGGGGAGTGTTTCCTTAGTAGCAACTAAATGGGAAATCCTAAAGCCTGCCAAATATCCCATTTAAATTACCATGCATTTGCATGTCTCAACATACAGACAGATGAACCACTAGACTACCAAGAAGGTGTCCTTCTGCAGTCTTAGGAAGGTGGGTGTTGTTGCTGATTCCTTGCTTCTTTTCACTTTCTCTGAAGGATTATGCAAGCAGAGCGGGAATGGACCCCAACCAGAGGCCTAGGAAGACCAGGTTCCTCTATCTTGGCCTGTGACTAAGTGACATGTTCTACCCCAAGCAATCCCTCCCTTGATTCCAGGCTTTAGTCTTCCTCTTGAAAATGAAGAGACATTCCAAGAAACTTCAACCAGTCTTGATGTTTCTAAAATCCCTATTTCTATTTCCTGCCTCTTTCCAGGAAGCAGGCTGCCAAAGGAAGTTAAGTTAGAGATTGGCAAGTTACAGCCCAAAGGTCAAGTTCTGTTGCTTGTCTTTCAAAGTTTCACCAATGCCCAAAACACACATTTATTTATGTCCTAGCTATACCATCTCCTACCACAGCAGAGTCAGGTGATCATAACAGAGACCACCCAGAGGCCAAAGCACTTGTTTGGCTCTTAAAAAGAAACATTTTGTGATTTCCTGATCTAAATAAAAGATAGCAGAAATGTTCATTTTCTCCTCGTTGTTATGGTAATAATTGTGTGCTTTCTTTGTAGGAGTAAATTGAAAGACCATGATGAGTAAAGTCATGCCTGAAGCAGTGTGCATGAAACTTCATTTTTGCCTTTAAATAATACTTATTCAAGCAAACAAATGATGAGTTTATGGCAATTTGCTCTGAGGTTCAAACCCATTAGAAAAGGCCATGTGAAATGCTATTGTCGCACTCAAACTAGCTTTCAGAACTTGTGTGGGAAAAAAATCTCTTTGGAAAGCTTAGCTGTCATTATATTCTAAATAATTGTCTTGCGCAATCCATTTGAAATAGGTCACAATTTGCTTTCTGAGTCATTTTAATGGGCTTTACCAAATGAGGGATGATTTAACATCAAACACTCACCATTCACACTCGAATGACTTCTTAATTAATAGCTGAAGGTAGTTGCATAAGTTCTATAGTGCATCCTTTCCTAATGATATGAAAAGGAGTAATGTTAAATCATGCAATGAATAGGATGGGGATTATAGAACATTAGTGAGGACTCACAGATGAAATAATTGTAGATTGATTCAAGTCTGAGTTGACACTTGGGTTTAATGTACCTCTTTGAACATTAAGTGGAAAATGAAAGCAGATACTAAGACTTTTTTAACGTGTAGACTGGCAAAAATAATAAATTGTATATCTTGAGTTTTGTAGAAAATACCCACTTTAGTTTTTTCATTAAAAAGCATCCAAAACGCAAACATTTTCTGCTTTGCATTTCTCCTTTTATTTTTTTCCTCCCCTTTCACTGTAACTCTTGCTTTTCACCAAGCAGAAATCTCTGTTTTAGTTTACTACCTTTTGTTTTCCCCCAAGCAATGGTAAGATTTAAATTAACATGGAGCCAAAAGACCTTTTATTTGATTTCCAGCATTATAACTTTGAGAAAGTTACTCAACTTCACCAAAAAAGCCGAGGGCCTCAATGCATTTTGTGCTGCTAGGGGAGACTATCTGGCACTGGGACATCTGTGTTTCACCATTCTGAAAGGTACAAAGTCTCAAGTCCAGGATATACATTGGTAACATATGGTCCTTCTTGCTGCATCATCATAACTTTTTTTCGAGGTAGGGTCTCACTGTAGCCCAGGCTGATCTGGAATTCACTATGTAGTCTCAGTGTGGCCTTGAACTCATGATGATTCACCTACCTCTGTCTCTGGAGTGCTGGGATTAAAGATGTGCACCACCAGGATGCAGGATAGAAGGAGGAAGAGCTAGAGGGGGCAAGAAAGGAAAGAAAGGAGAGAGAAGGGGAAGGAAGAGAGCAGAGAGAAGGAAGCAGGAGGGAAGGAAGGAGAGAGCAAAATTTCTATCTTCAGTAGGAAAGCACTCTCACACTAGGAGCACTAATCCATTCACTTCTCTCTCATCACTACACAATTACAGGAGGGATTGCATCTCCAACAGAAACTGGAGATGTTGCTCAGTTGTAGAGTGATGGTCTGGGCTCTACAAGACCCTAAGTGTTCAGCCCCCAACTTCTCTCTCTCTCTCTCTCTCTCTCTCTCTCTCTCTCTCTCTCTCTCTCTCTTTCTCTCTCTCTCTCTCTCTTTCACTTTATTTAACACAAGAACTTTAAGGATTACAATCAAAGCAAAGTGTTATACCCTAACCACCTAAATGTATGTCTTTTACATATATAAGATGAATTTTTTCTGTCCCAATAGCTCCAAGCCTGAACTGGTTCAAGCACAAGCTCAATGGTCATAGTCTCATCTAAATAAGAAGATATGGGTGAGATTCAAGGCAGGATTCATCCTACGGTAAATCCCTCTGCAACTGTGAGCTTATGAAATTTCAAGTTATGTGTTTCCTATGTGATAGGATAGACATTCCCAATCCACGGGGGAGAAAAAGGCAAAAGGAAGTAATGGAGACTGTCTCTCCCCAATAGAACTAACAGCATTTAGTTTTAAGTTTCCAGGTCCATATCCTACCTTCTGGATTGGTTAGCCAGAACTGGGGAATGATGCAGAGGAAGACAAGAAGATAGGAATGGAGAGATAGGAAAGGAAAAGGAGTGAAGAGCGGAGGGGAGGCAAGGAGAGGGAAAGGGGAGGGAGGGAAGAGAAGAGAAGGGGAGGAAAGAATGCCACAGTCATCTTTCCACTTGAAAGCCCTCCTGCAATCATGGTATTAATTCATTTATAAAAATAGGGTTCTCCAGCAAATCAAGAAAGGAACACTTGTGCGATGGAGGCGCCAAAGCCTGGGGGAGGCAATCAACAGCTTTTAATTCAGCCAAGTAATCTACTCAGTGAAGGGGAGCCCTTAACTGGAACTGGGGACTCCGGGTGAAATGCACTGGGAGCCAAAATCTTGGGACCCCAAAGAGATGCAGTATACGAGTGATTTACAAAGGGAGAAGGGGAAGGAAGAGAGTAGAGAGAAGGAAGCAGGAGAATAAAGCCAATTCAGAAATGTTCCACTTTGAAAATAAGAGACTGAGGTAGGAGGATCTCAATGAGTTCATGGCCAGCCTGGGCTACAAAGTGATTTTTCTGGTACATTTGGGCTAGATGGAGACCCTGTAACACATTCAACCCATAGCATCAAGGCTTCTACACTTGTCAGATTTGAATAATAATAGCCACAACTACATGGCTTTGCAGGGAGAAGTAAGTCTATGGGCTGCATATCTCTGATATATATGGTACGTTCATACAAGCATCATTGGTCAACTCATCTTCCACAGAAGAGAAAGATTTTCTTTTCCCCATCTTATGTCCCTTGAGTTTCCAAAATTGTCATATCACACCAGTCCTTCACGGTAGGCCATTGGTACTTGGGTGTTCCATATGTTTGGCCAGCACTTTCTCTATCAAATCTTACTTTTGTTCAAATTTCTTTTTAACTGTATTTTCAAGAAAATCATGCATAAAATGGAAATACGGCTCAACCTGAAAGATGCTGTATTGGAAGTCTTACTAATAAGATCTTAAAGATTTAGAATGTTGTGAGAGCAGCAGTCCATGAAAACCTAGAAGATCTCCATTACTTCATCATTCTTGACAGTAACCTAAGTGGTGGTTAATTATTTTCTACTTTCCTGAATACATCAAGTGTAAATCCACAGAATATATTAACCAAAGTCAATAAGCAGAGAGGAATGAAACACTTAAAAGCATTACATTTAGACAGGAAAGCCACTCTACTGATATGCATTTAATCATGTCTCTTATTTTAAAGGTTGGCATTATGGTTCAATTAGTAATTTTATTTGTTAGATGCATTTTTTTCCAAATGTAATTATTCACCACGGCTTTTAAAACATGATCAAGCCTCAATTAAATAATTTTTTAAAGAGAGAATTCTCATCAAAACTCTTGGTCTGACTTCAAGCTTCTCATTGAAATTGTTACTTAATCCTATCTAATTCTATTATCTCTCTGTCAGCTCCCAAACAACACACGGGAAAGGTAGACTCTATATATAACCAAATAAATATGACCATTAGGGATTGTATGTATACAGGTCATTAATCTCTGCTAACTAATCTGTGCCAATTAATAACTAAATAAATAATGGGCTGACTATAAAGAATTTAATCCAAAAGACCTAGAAAGTGAAATGTAAGGCCTTACTTGAAAACTTTTCTTCCTACAGTGAAGAGTTTCCACATTAAAAAAAAAAAAGTTTATGAGATTTGGTGTGCTACCATTATTAGAATAGCCTATCTTCAGAGAAGGGGGAAACTGAGGATTATATAAGAAACATTTAAAAATAGTAATAGAACAATATGGTTTAAAGAAAATAAGTCAAAAAGTGCAGAACTCATGATAAGAGGTGGGTGAAAGCATTTATTATCACTTTCCCATTTCACATAGGAGACACAGAGGAAAAGAGAAAAAGAACTTGTTTCAAATTCCATGCACAACAGAGTCAAGCTCTATGATTCTGATTCATATTTATGAACCATGAAGTCAAGTTTAAAACTAATGCCAATGTCACAAAATAGGTGTTTTAATCATTGGTCTCCTACTTACATAAATGCTGGAGCGATTCAAGGTAATTTTTTTTTTGGAGGAGTGATTTCTAGCATAGTGTCTTTTAAGAACTCCACTTTGGCTGTTTTCAGAGATTAACCATAGCTTTTATTGCGATTAAAGCTTTGAAATAAAAGCTATTCCTTGGCCATTATCCTTAGAAGGCTCTACAACCTGATTACAATCAGGCACACCAAGCACCAAGTCTGTATTTTTATCTGGAAATAACTATAATGATTTCTATTGATTCAAAGTCAATATGCTATTTGGGGAAAGGCAATGGGAAATTGTGATATGTACCACAGGCAAGTGGCATGAAGCCCTCCCTTATATATTTCTACTAAAATAAAATTTAAGTTCAACTTAAAATATGTCAATAAAAGTAAACTAATGTGTTAGAAACTGGTCTTGGCTGGACCCAATGCTTTCTTGATAATGCAGATGATACTGTAAAATTAAAGTGCATGTGAAGTGAGTGTACTTGAGGTACAGTGATGGCCTGGATTATAAAATGTGTACATAATTAGATTAAAAAAGTATTTAAAGACTAAGATAATTTTCTAAACCTCTGAAAATACATGATTTTGTAAATATTTCAAGAAGAATGAACACAAGACTCACACCAATTTTTAAAACTTTCCATATCCAGGTATATTATTGGAAGTACTATTTACTCAAATATTTTTCAAACAAACTATTAGATTTTAAACCAACCATTGCCAAGTAACCAGGGCTTCGTCAGTTCAGTTATCAAACTGGTTGGCAGATTGGGGATTTTTTTCCTAATTGGAAAGATTAGTAGAGCTACATTGAAAGAATTGGTGCTAATGAAACCAAACTACCTGGCTAATGACACAATTTAGACCTCATTAGTAGCTGAATAGCACTATGTCTAAGGCTATTACAAGGAGAGGAATCCCATCAGAGGCCTCGTCTGTCTCTTTCAGGTCTAAGTCTGTTCCAGCCCAAATGAAGACATCAGAAGTGCGCTGACCTCGCTGGGATGTCAGGTAGCAAATGAATTAAAGGGGACACTGACTAATTAATCATCAGCCAATATTAACATAAACATGACAGGCACTTTCTCCTTGTAGCATACAAATCTTGCATTCGGTTGACTCTGTGCACCATTTCTGGAAATTGTGTTCTTGCTGTTTATTAAGCAAACTTTATCTCACCTCCTAACCACCAACTGGCTTCCTGAGAGGAGATACTTTATTTACCTAGTCTTGATACGTTCTGCAAGAGTGTAGGCATTCCTTAAAAGTTAATTGAAAGAGTGAGTAGGTGAATAATTGAAGCATGCTGGCACGTTAAACAGTAACATGGAGAAATAACATCACTTAAGAACCAGGAGAGATGGACTAGGGTTAAATAGGTACAAAGTTAGAGACATTTCTAAATTGTCCCAAAGAGGCCTTGAAAGAGATGGATTGTCTTTGTGCCAAGCAGTCCTGAGACGGGGTCCCACCTAGTGGTCATAGGGAGAATTGACCTACCTTGTAAGAACACTGGAAAAACTGCACTCACAATTGCACATCTTCCATTCTATTCCTGGGCCAGTATTTTATATGAATCTTCTGGCTCTCTATCATTTGGAGTGTTGGCTGGAAGGTAGGGAGGGGCTCAGTTGCCCTATCCAGGCACATTCAGAGGACAAAGGAAAGCACAAGTAGGAGTCAGACCCATTCCCCTAAGAGCTCCAGGCTACAGAAGTAACAGACGTTGTTATATTACACTGGAGAGAAACAGCCACAAGGCTAGATCTAAACAGAGGATAATCACAGAAATGTCATCTAGCTCTGTGACACCTTGAGTCCTTCTGTAGTGAAAGAGAGGAAGGAGTTAGAGGGTAGCAGAAAATCTCTGGTATAGTAAAAACTCCACCTAGACTACTGGCTGATAAACACAATTAATAAAAAGTCGACAAGTACTACCTCAGACTGCATCTCTGGGAAAAATATATGAAAATCAAATAGATTCAAAAGTGTAAAAGTTTTTCTCCAGCTGCCTGGCCAGAGGAGGTGTCTCCTAGGCCAGATCTTAGGCTCTAACCCTATGTGATTCTGGGGTGGATGTGAAATTCCAGTGATACATATGCAAAGAGCAGTCAGAGCTGAAGTCTGACAGTCCTGCTGTTTGTTGAAGTTAGAGTGTGCTTGCTTGTTTTGGAGGTGTTGGTACTGCGTCTCTCTCTCTCTTTCTCTCTCTCTCTCTCTCTCTCTCTCTCTCTCTCTCTCTCTCTCTCTCTCTCTCTCTCAATCTCTCTCTGCTTGGATCAGTGAAAGGGGCCAGCCTCATACATCATTCTGAAAATTCCCATAATCTGTTACTTTAATAAAAACTTTCCTCCCAAAACTGTTCCTGGTGTGGAGATTCATCCCAGTAGCATGTGGCTGATTACAACACTGATTTCAGGACCACAAAGCAAGCAATGCCTGGGGAGATAAAGGGTTCACCAGAAGAATATAGTACCTCATATACAAGTCTGCTGGAAGTACTTTTCTCCTATTTTAGTGTGCTTTTCTTAAGTAGTTAATTTTATGTAGTTAAAATTTAACACAGGTCTATTAAAACACCTTAATAGTAATCTTAGGCATTACTTACCTTAGTGTAATATCTTTACACTGTGAGAGAAGAAAGTAAATCACTATCATGAACACATTGTTATTCCAGCCTTTGCAATGACCACTACACACACACAAACACACACACACACTATCACATACACAAATCCACACATTACATACTACACTACACACACAGTTCACACACATACACACATACACACACAGTTCACACACATGCTGTTACACCCATCACATACAGCATTACATGCACACATTGAGAATTAAAGTTAATTGACATGATAAAATTTGGCAAAGGTAGAGAGTACATTTGCCCCCTTAGTATCTCTGATGCCGATCTTCTTATCCCATAAGGGGAGGCTTACAATCATTCCAACTCTGTGCAGTCATAGAATTAAATGAGATAATCTACATAAGTAATAGCACATTGTAAAAATCAATGAATTAGCTAGTATAAGGTAAAGTATTTATTGGCAGGAAAACATGTTGCTGAATAAATTCAGAAATGCCATTTATATTTACTCCAAAATATTCAAATTCTTTCTTTTTGAGCTTCATAATGAATTAATACATCTTACCTGATAATTTATACTTTCATGGCAATTAAGATGTTTCAAAGTACCTCATGTGCATCGATACTATAGTGGGGTGAGTTGGGGTTTAGAATTTAGATAATGCTCAGCAAAAATTTCAATGCACCCCAAAATTTAAGGAGTACCTGAATTCTTGTCTACAAAGTTAAAGAATTAAAATCATAGACAATAAGATAGTAAGGTATAGTGGAAGAGTTTATTATTTAAGGGAACATGGGAAGTTACAGCGTTCTCCAGCCACCAGTGTGGGGAGAACACATGGGAGAGACTTTAATAAAATCTGTGCGTCTCAGCCAAACAAGCAGAAGAAGGAAAGATATCAGAGGGCTCCCATCATGAGAAGGAAAGATTCATGTGGGAAGAAATCCTGAGCCTAAGGGCTGGGGTAAGGGGCCTTACCTGGAAAATGAAAGTCCTCCTTCTAGGATGCCATGTGGAAGAAAAGAGACTGGCCTTTGTTCTAGAGAAGCTTTTAAAACTTCCACTAGGTAAGTCAGAGAGACAGATGATTGGTCTATACATGACCAATCAGTTTTTACATCTAGTTTTGAGCTCTGGCTAGAGACACCTCCCACTAAAGCAGAGGGGCTCTAAAGAGCTTACCTGAACTGTCACAGTTCCTTTCAGCATTATCTTATCTACATGTGATGACCATGGCAGGTATTTGTGGGTGAGAAAACTGAACCTCAATGAAATTTTCATTATTTACATCACTAGAGCTGAAAGCAGCCAGACAGTAAACAAGGTCTCTGAACCCAAACCACCAGCAAAATAAAATCTTATATGGGATCCAAGGGAAGATATTTCCTTTTGTGTGGAGGAGTTAATTTGCTCATGCAGGTGAGTGAGCCTCATCTTTCCCATAGTTGAACACTGTGGCTTTGCCTTTTAAAAACACCCACTGCAGTGGAACATGCGAACTATATTATGCTAACTTTACACAGCACCTGGGATTCTGTTTCTGAATTTATGAGCTCATGGGAATCTGAATCTTGTCATGAGCTGGTGACTAGAGATATCTTGACTGTAGTACAAATGGTGAGAACTATTTTAATTTAACAAATATTTATTGAGAAGCTACTCTGCACAAAATATACAGTAGTATTTATTAATAATTAGGTTAAGATTAAAGATTCAAAGCTATATTAGACATGGATCATTACTTCAAAAAGCTTACAATTCAAAAGTGAAAAGAGACATATGGGCAAAATATTATAAAGGTGTTCATGTCATCACAAAGTTTTCTATGCTAATTGGTCTCTCCTCCTGGAAAGAGACATTAGGTTCTCACCACTTCCTAGGCAAGTTAACTCTTAGTGAGGAAGGAAAGATTCCAGGAGCATTGTCCCAGGGAAAGGCAGTGGTAAAGTCCTGGGTCCTATAGGAAGAAGCCGAAGAAGTAAGGAGACAAGATAAAGCATGTAGTGCAGGTAGTATGTAGAAGTGTCCACAGTTAAATATTCATGAGTGGAGCATTTACCTTCTCCTTCCTGGGACAAAACACCTCATCAAAAGCAATATATGAAAGGAAAGGCTTTAGTTTGGCTTAGAGTCTCAAAGGGAAGTTTCACCGTGGCATGGCAGAGCATAAGCTGGGCTTCACATCATGCCATAGCAGCTGACAGGAAGCAGCAAGAGAATGAGCTAGAAGAGCAAGGGGGAGCTGAGCTATAACATCTCGAAGCCCACTCCGAGCCACACATCTCCCATCCGGCAAGGCTCTTCCACCCAAATTGCCTTCCGTTGGTGATTGAGCATGAGGCTTATTTATGAAGAGATGAGGCTCTAGAAGAGAGTGAATTTCACATTTAAACTACCACAATAGTGAAAGGGAAGGAGTTCAAACCTTGAACTGTTTGTGGAACTTCCAGATGAGGATGTAAGTGGATAGACAAGTCTGTAGTCCCCCAAATTAAATCTTTTTAAGTCATTCTTGGGTTACTAGTAATCAATATGATTTCCCAGGAACAAAATTCTTTCTACTTACAGTTATCTTCCTTGTAAAAAAAATTCTTCACACCATTATTAATGCTGCTAGTACTTGAGAGAAATGTATATATTGTTGCATAAAATAGATATTTGGAAGTTTTAAAATGAAAAACTGGATTCTTGTCATGTGTTAGAGAAAAGTGACACATTTCATCCATACTGTCATGGCTAAAGGGAGAATTTAAAGATTAAAAATAGCCATCCATTTTATCTGAGAATATATGCACACGTGAAGATGGGGTTCCTTATATATTCTTCACTCACATATTCTTCATCAGAAATGTATCTTTCAACAAATTAACATCATTCTTGAAGCTTCTCTTGCAGGCATACAGCTTGAATAGCTTTGTTCATAACTGTTCACCGAGACAATTTCCCTGATTATTTTATGATGATTTTAAAACTATGCCAGAAGGGTAGAAATAAAACAGAATTTATGATACTCATTCTCATATTTTAAAGCAATGCTGTAAAAATGCCATTATAAGAATAACACAAGAACTAAAAATAGTAGATTTTATAACTAGTTTCAACTTGTCAGGTTTAAAACTACACCTGGTTTTC
>PVHP010026922.1:0-24274 GCA_004024765.1 Zapus hudsonius | reverse complement strand
GAATCCCCAGTTCTCCCCAAACGCCCACACACATACACACAGCATCCAGCCCACCTATTCCAAAGGGCTGACAGATCTAATCAGCTGAGACAAGGACATAATTCATCAAAGAGGGAATGGATAGGGAAGAGAACTCTGTGGAATTAAAACTCCCATCCCAGCAGCTCTTAAGCCCTGGGTTCTTAAGCACATTTGCACATAACTGAGAATGTAGACTCAGAGAAGGGTAAATAAAGACATTTGTTATAGGAAGAGTTATAATAGCAGGAAAGTAAGTCAGGAAAATGCCCAAGACAAAATAAATTTTCTGTGGCTGGGAGATGGCTCAGTGGTTAAGGCACTTGCCTCCAGTGCCTAAGGACCCAAGTTCAATTTTCCAGTACCCACATAAGCCAGATGCACAAAGTGCCACATGCATCTGGAGTGCATTTGCAGTGGGTAGAGGCTCTGGTGCACCCATACTCTCTCTCTCTCTCTCTTTCTCTCTCTCTCTCTCTCTCTCTCTCTCTCTCTCTCCATATTTATCTCTTTGCTTGCAGATAAATAAATAAAATATTTTTAAAAAGAAAGAAACTTGGAAGACCTAGAAGATCCCTAGAAGGAGAGAAGAAATAAATGGGTAAGAGGCTAACAAGAGGCTAAGGGCCTAAGAAGAAGGGGCTCACATATGTAGCTAAGAACCAAATACATGAATCTGGCATCCAATTAAAATGAGCTTTCCTGTCATGTTTCAGGTGTGTAAGGGAGGGCCTGATTTGTTGGTGGCCTCATGAGATTGCCTCAGAAAGGGCCAGCCCACAGATGCTACAACCATGAAAATTTAAGAAAGAAGCAGGAAGCTGATTCCGGACTTGTGGCTTGTAGTCATATTGGATGAGACAAAATCAGAAGCCAGTTCTAATCCTGCCACACTAGGCAAGGTGGCATCTATGTTTCCATGGGCTAACACCTATCAAGGAAAAGCAACCTTATTCCTAAACAGCATCAAACTCAACATAAGTGAGATAGGAACTTACCCATAAAGGTAAGTGGGCTGTTTTACACTGGGGCAATACATATTCCAAAGCTGGATATGTAGGGTTGAACTGGAAATGCTAACTGAACCTTCCATACCAGGGAAGGTTGCTAAAGAAAAACAATCTCAGGAAAGAAAAGAATTCAAAACCAGCCCACTAAGGCAAAAATACTGGCTTATTAGAACTGGTTTATGTTTTTGACATTATTTTGACATTATTGCCTAATTTGTGTTTATTTCACCATGTCACTTTTGATATTTCTTAATTTAAGTGACTTTCTATGGCATGACGTAGCTGAGGCTGACCTGGAATTCCCTCTGCCTAGACTTGCCTTGAGCTCAAAGCAGTCCTCCTACTTCAGCCTCCAAAGTGATTGGATTAAGAACATGAGCCACCACACCTGGATTAGGACATTAGATAGAAGAGGGGGGGGATATAGATAGGTATACCTATAGATGATATAGAGATACATAGATATAGATCCGATACTTTTGGTTTAGTTTGTGTTTTATAATGCTCAGTTGGATTTTAGGTTTATTCTGTATTTTTATCCATCCCAGCCTACTATTGGAATTTCTCTACTACTCTTCCCATGCAAAATTCATATATATTCCCTCTCTTTTCAACCCCTTTTCTATATTCTCTCCTCTTTATACCCTCCTCTTATTGTCTATAAATACAAATTTCCATAGACTCAAGAATCTCTAAAATATGTAAGTTATATAACTAAAACAACATCCCTCTCCCAAATAATTGTCACCTTCATTTTTTTCAAAATTAATACTAGTCCTCACCCTAATTCACCCTATTAGCTCCCATGCCTAAATAACTCAAACCCTAGCATACTTAATATATGCCTTGTCCATTTACCTAGCAGCAATTACTGAAGTCAAAAGGACCATTGTTATTAATTTAAAATGTGAAAATCCCAAAGCAGTGTTAAACTCAAAAAAGTCAAGACAACAAAACTTCTCCAAAACTAAAAAATCTAACAGGAGTGAACCTCTAATGAGACTAAATTAGATAAAATACCAGACAAAATTCATAATTATATTTATAGAAATCAAAGGAGAAAACCCAGGAATCAAAGAGTAAAACAAATTCCTGAAGGAATCACCAGAGAACATAGAAAATTAAAAAAAAAATAAGGAAATTGACACAATGGCCAATTCTCATTTAAGAAAATGTTCATCATCCTTAATCATCAGGGAAATGCAAATCAAAACTACAATAAGATTCCACCTGACTCCAATTATAATGGCCATCATTAAAAAATCTGCGAGAGCTTGCACCCTGGCTCCTGTGTGCACCCTTGCTGTACCTATAAGCCCAACTTCCGTGTGATCTGCAGCTGCACAGTTCACATCCCAGCCCTGTTCCCCTCACCTCCCCACTGCCTCCTGACACTCTAGGGTTAGGGAGAGCAGAGGAGGAGGTACCCAAGGCTGATGGCCAGCACCCTACAACCCCAGGACCCAGGAGTTCCTGGGAGCCTGCAGCCTAGTGTGCAAGTGTACAAAAGGCCGGGGTGTGGGCAGCCAACAGAGCCATGGACCAGAAATGGTTCACCAAGGAGCTGGACCAGTGGATCAAGCAGCTGAATGAGTGCAAACAGGTCAAGAAAGATCCTGTATGAGAAGGCTAAAGAAATACTGACAAAAGAATCCAATGTGTTCAGATATGCACAGGCAATTTCATGACCTCATATAACTGTTTAAAATTTGTGGCAAATCACCAGATACAAATTACTTGTCTGTGGCCTAATATGTTGACAGAGTATATTACTCAGTTGAAAAAGTAACACTGCTTGTAGCTCTTAAGGTTCATTACCCAGGAAATCATCATCATTCAAGGGATTCACAATAGCAAACAGATCACACAAGTGTATGGTTTCTACAATAAGTGCTTAAGAAAATACAGAAATGCAAATGTTTGGAAATACTTCACAGATCTTTTTGACTATCTTCTTCTCTTTGCCTTGGTGGATGGGCAGGTCTTCTGTCTCCATGGTCATCTTTCACCATTCATAGATACACTGGATCACATCCGGTCACTTGATCACCTACCAGAAGTTCCTCAAGAGAGCCCCATGTCAGATCCAGATGATCCTGGCGGTTGGTCATATCTCCTCGAGGAGCTGGTTACACCTTTGGCCAAGATATTTCTGAGACATTTAATCATGCCATGGGATCACACTGGTGTCTAGAGCTCACTAGCTGGTGATGGAGGGATACAACTGGTGCCATGATAGGAATGTAGTCACAATTTTCTGTGCTCCAAACTATTGTTACTGCTGTGGTAACCAAGCTGCGATCAGGGAACTTGATGATACTTTCAAATACTCTTTCTTGCAGTTTGGCCCAGCACCTCGTTAGAGGCGAACCACATGTTACTTGTCCCAACCCGGACTACTTCCTGTAATGAAATTTTAAATGTATTGCCACGAACCATATATTGACCTGATTGAAATGGGAAGAGCAACAGTAATTCCAAAGTGTCAGAAAATAGTTACCATTCAAAAAACTTGCTTTCATTTGGACTGAAGGGTATGCCATATAAAAATATAAACCCTCTTGTCATCAACAGCTGTGACCACTTTAGAATGAACCAGTTCATTGCATGCTGAAGTAACGTTTTTGGTCAAGAACCCGTTTCTGGCATAACACTATTTGACGTTACTTTTGCTTTCTCTGAGAAACTGCAGATTATAAAATGTAAACATTAACACCTCGTGAATACAATTTAACTTCCATTTAGCTATAGGTTTACTGAGTATGACTATAGATGAGGATAGCAGCAAATAATCATTGGAGCTTAATGAACATTTTTGAAAATAGGTACCAAGGCCAAGGCCTCCCCTCTACTTTTGAGTTTTGAAATAATTTTCTTTATTTTCAGGGATACCATTGAATTTAATTGTATGATTTGTCTGCGCTCAGTTCTCAGATCTCAGCCCCATGTTGTTCTTTGTTATTGTCAGAAAACAACTGTTTCCCCTCCTGTAAGACCATGTCACTGCACAAGAACACTGTGGTGTTTTTCATAAAAACTTGTGAACTAAGAAAAATAATCTATGAACAAGAGATGTTGGGGGGGGGGGAACCCTTACTCACTGCTGCTGGTGGGAGGGAAATTTAACAACCACTATGTAAAATAGCGTGGAGGATTCTACAAAGGATGCTGTTGTAGTCAGCTTTCTCATTGCTGTGACAAAGAATCCAACCAAAGTTGCTTGGGAGGAATGGATTTCCTTTGGATTATGGACTCGAGGGGAAAATAATGGCATGGGCAGAAGGGTGGACATCCCCTCATGGACAATATCAGGTGGACAGCAAAATAGAGATACCAAAGGACCCAGCCATCCCTCTACTGGGCATCTACTCTGAAGACTTCTAAATTCAGGACAGAGACATCTACTCGACCATGTATACCTCAGGTTAATTCATAATATCTAAGAATTGGAATTAATCCAAATGCCCCATGCTGGATGAATGGATATCAAAGTTGTGGGACATAAACTCCATGGGGTTCTACTCAGCAGTAAGGAAAAAAAATGACATAGTGAAATTTGAAGAAAAATGGATGGACTTGGAACAGATCACACAAGAACAGAGAGACAAACACTGCATGTTTTCCCTCATCTGTGGTTTCTAATCAGGTTAACCTTGAATAGCAAGCAAACCTGACAAATGAATTGTGAGACTGACAAAGGGGATGGAAGAAAGCATTGTAAGAGTAAAATGTAAGAGTAGTCCAAAATCCTCCATCCAAAATCAAGGCTTCTCACACCACTGTCTTTTATGGGAAAGAGATCTGTGTCAAAGCAGGACATGTCAAATGTCAAATAAATTGAACTCATCCATCCTTTCTAAGAAAAAAAAATGGTATTGACAAAGTCACTTGTCCAGTGACGATGGCAAAAATGTCAGAAAGTGGTGACCTTTACTTTATCTGTCATTGATATATGACGACAGTGTATTTTCTTCTCCAACAGAGAAAAGAGAATGTCAGCTTGAAGGAGGAGAGGAAACTCAGAAAAATTGTGAGGGTAGACATTTTAAAAATGACAGATTTTCCCTACTGATTCCTGAGAGTCTTTGTTTGGAACACTGAAAACATGATATTATTATTCTAGTATAATTCAGAAAGGGCTCATTCCTGCCCCTAACATGGAAATACCAAAAGCCTTTGTTCTGGACCTTTCAGGAATCTCTTGATGTGTGGATGAACTTCTGATTTCATTTCTGTGTCCTGGAAGATGCAGCCAGAGAACTTATGCACAGAAGAGGACTGGAAAGATTTTGTTTTTAATTTATCATTTTGCATGTGTCTGTATGCATATGTTGGTGTCACCCTGTAGGAGTCTAGTGTATTTGTTGCAGGTCCTGAATTACTGATACCAAGGAGCTGAGACAGAGACTGAAACCAGGGGAAACCTAACTGTGCCCACATTGGAGTGCCAAAAATCAGCACTCTAAAAGATTATTATTAGATCAACTCAGGGTACAGGGTTCATGAAGAGTTTATGTAGATAATGGCTTAAACAAAACAAAATCGACAGCAACTTCCATATCTCAGAAGCAGGAGACACCTTGGCTAACTTGAAACTATAGATGAATACAAATAGCCCTAACAGCTGGAAAATAGAGACCACAAGCCCTGCTCCCAGCATTCCAGAATCAGGCACAGGTGTCCTTCTCAAAACATAGTGCCAGCAGACTCACAGAGTGTTCTGCAAGCAGAATGCTTTTGCCTCAAAGGGCTAAGAACCACATATATGTCCCCTCCTTTCTTGTGAACTCATTAATAACATTGTGCCTCATGGTGAGGGGCATCATAAGTAATATAGGACATAATATATTGTGATATGTAGGAATAATGAGAATAATAGAATGGCAAAAGAGAGTCCCAAGATGGAAGTAACCAAGAAAACTAAATACGCCAAAATCAGGTAGTGCCCTCATGAACTTTATCTATTTCTTGTCTGATTTGGTCTAACTATTGATAAATAATGTTGAAATTAACAATAATGTTGAAACAACACATTCCTGGGAACTGTTCACATCCTAAATGACATTTTATCAAAAGAAAACCAATAGTTGCCCAGTTCTGAAGAATTGCTGCTCAGAGTTCCTTCATTTCTAGGTTTATTTCAGCCAAGATTTGGGCAGCAAGATTAGCCATTTTATTAAGTACACAGGCTAGTTGAGCGATTTCTCATTGCAATTCTACTGCTAAACCTGACACTGGCAAAATAATAGCAGCCACAATGGCTATTTGGGGAATACTCATAAGACATAGTTGGTCATCACAGTTAGCAGGCAGCCTACAAATGGCATGTCTTGAATGAGGTAATGTGGGCAGCAAAGGAAAAATTCTTCCTAATGAGTAAATACCAGAAAATTGCCTGGCAAAGCTTTATTAGCAATATAACTCACAGAAAAACCCATCCCACAAGGAGTCTCTTCCAAGCAGGATGGGAGACATTAAGTTCAATGGAAGAATTTGCAGGGATAGGCAATTTACGGTCAATACACAAACACTGGTGTTACAGAACCAAAGAAATGGACAATGCAGATTATCTTTAGAAATACTAGTATATTCATCATGTCTGATGGATGACCCTACAAGATTGTTAGCTAATAATTGTTTCACATAGTTTCCTTAATGCAAAATTCACTTATTCCGGGTATTGACTGCTAGTTGAATCAACCAATTATGATCATTATTTGGTTCTGTGTTGCCTAAAAACAAACTAACGTTGACGACATGAACAGTGAAGTAAATGCGATCTGCATTAAAACTCTTCTTTGGTTTTGTACAATTACATGACCCAGTATCTTGAGCATAGGCTACATGTTTATATATACCATATTGAGTATTATTCCTCTTAGATTTATCAGTGACATTTCTCTGTGGTCCCAACATATTAACCTGATTGAATATCTATTAACCTCCCATTTTTGTACAACATAATAGGGCCCACTGCCATTTCTGAACATGAAAAAGTACAATTCAAGTTCAAAGGAGAACCTATAACTGCTGGGCAACTTGTTCAACAGTTTTCAGTCACATGCTTTGCATTGTACAGCAATGAATGAGAGCAAATGTAACTAAGGAAGCAACCAGAATACAAGATCTACACTCTCGTGTAATAGTGCCACGCAGCCTAGGTGGGTAACCAATGGCTCTCTGATTGGCAAAGAGAGATCCTCTCAGTAGTAAGGAACCCATGGCTGAAACTATGAACCGAGTCAGAATCCTAAACAATAGATTTTGAAGACCGAGAATCTGGACTCCAGTGAGAATCTTCCACTAATGTTGAACCTAAAGAGAAACTATAACCACCAAAATTTATTTAAATTAACAATCTAATCCTATTTATCCTTTACTGATCTCACTCCTTATTGGAAAACCTTGTTTTGTTTTTTCAGAAAGCAGAGAGAGTCAAGGATAGCCAAAATGTATCAACAAGACAAGAAATGAGACCTGACTCCCTGGTAGTAAATGAACCACCACTCACACATCAGCTAGGGACCAAGTGAAATGATAGATGAATAGGTAAAATGAGCAAGAGTGCTGCTTCCTTTGTGAGCCTGAAAAACTCCATGTTGTTAGGGTGGACTTATGGGTGTTATAAGACAGTTAACCCTTTCCAGTGTTTGGCACACCTTCCTGCTGCTATTTGCAGTGCTATGGCAGAGGTGGTATCCACCCCTCTTCTCATGCATTCATTTTCTCTGCCATGATGGAGCTTGCCCTAAAATCATAAGCCAAAATAAACCCATTCCTGCAAAGCAGCTTTGCTTGGGTTCTTTCTGTGCAGCAATGAGAGAAGTTTACTAAAACAGTGATGGACACTGAAGATACCCAAAATTCACCAAAACAGAAATCCAGGAGTTGTTAAGAGCTCAACACTGAAACAAACTTAAAACATACCCACTAGAGCTCAGGGAAATTTACAGAGGAGGGGGCATAAAGATTGTAAGAGATACAGGATGGAAGGAAATTTCAAGAGGCATTGCCTACCCCCAAATTGACTGACTGCTGCCCTCACAACTCATAACCCACAGCCCCATGGTGAATACCAGCAATCCTACTGAGGAAGGCCCTCAGTAGAAAGGGGTCACATGTCACTGGGATGAATCTCCAATCCAGGCACGTTTATGGGAAGAAGGGATTTATTGAAGTTACAGATCCAGGGGAAGTTCAATAGTGGTAAAAGAGGCTGGCCCCCTTTTACAGGTCCAACCAGAGAGAAAGAGAATCCATCACCAACGCATACACCCGCCACACACACACACATACGCTATCAAATAAGCAAGGGGAGGTAGGAGGGAGAAGGAAGAGATATTTCCTTCCCCTGAGTTTCCATACATCCTTCCCCTACTGAGAGTGCCTCCCATTCTGGGGAAAGGACTCACTCTGGAGGAAGAAATTCCTCCTTTAGTTAATGCTTCCTGTAAGTAACCTCAGAGACACACCCAAGATTACTATGGATTATGTCACCGAAAACTCTCTATAAATGCAATTAAGAAAAAGTAACAACCAGACTTGTTTTGTAATATTTACCAGCATACATATATAGGCTATATTGTCTATTGGATGGAAAACAGATTAGAGTGTGAAAACAAGTTAAACAACAATATATAAGAAATATTTAAATATTTAAGTTTTGTCAAGGGACAATCATGGGAAATAAAACAAACTTCATAATGTTTACAATATCTCTCTCAGAGCCAAAAGTCATGGAATAACAAAAGGTGGGTTTTCTGTCATTTGCATAGAGCTAGAATCAATTTCAGTATGGGAAGCCCCTTCAGATCTAACCGAAGCATGTCATCCTTATTATGTTTAGAAGCCTTGTCATAAACTAATAGGGAGACTTTTATTTTGGTCTCCTTTTATTGTTTAAACCTTTCCTCAGTTTCTGGCTATGGGGCAGTAGTACTCTCTAGTAGCCCAAATAGCAATGTCTCCCCTCTTTATCTGTAGCCTTGGATTTCAGCCCTTTCAGCCAGCTTCTTATTTTCCCTCTTTCTTTACTGGAGAGTGTGTTTGGAAGCAGGTGTATGGGTGGTGTTGGCCTTGAAGTTTCTGGTCTGACTTCAGCTGAACTGTTCTAGGATAGTTTTGAATTTCTCTCAAGGCTCCAGGGCATCTTCTTGACTTGCCTATTTTATAACTTGATAACCTTTTTAAGCGTAGGAGAATCATATTTTTTCTGAGTATAAGTTATTTTTCGAGTTCCCCCTAGAGGTCATTTAAGGTTAAAATTTGGCCATTCTGATTCAGAGAAGTTTTATAATTTTCCTGATTTTATCTTAGTATTATATCCTCCTGAATAATGTTTTAAACTGAGAAACATTTAATAATTTAATGTTTTTAAAATTTATATGAGTGCTCACTTATAAGTTAATAATACCATATCAACCATATAAACAATGTATATATATCATGCAATATTATATTATGTTGTATTGTATATTATACAATAAATGTTTTAATATATATAGTCTTAGTCACAAAGATGAAATAAATTTTATAGCTCATACAGTTATTTTTCAGTTTAAAACTAAACTATTAATGTTTTCATTACATTTAAGTAATCCCCCCAAACGAGCAGTAAAACATCTTGGCATTTTATGTTACAAAACATTTTTCAATGCTTAGTTTATACAGCTCTATAAGCAAATATATTATTTACTCAAATATGTTAATTACCCAAGGATAAAAGAAAACAGAAATAAGTCATTATCTCAGTCTTTGGATTTTTAGCCTTTAAAAGGAATTTGGACTAACAACAGTATTTATCTATGTGGCCATTTATCTGCAAAGAAATTTCATATTATATAAGCATTATAAAATACAGACATGTAGCATATATATACATATATATACATATATATATATACACACATATATAATGAATAATGATGAGGGATATATGTATATATGTGTGTTTCTTCATTACACAGAAATTGGCCCATTCAGATTCTGAATGTCATTGTTTTACAGAATTGTATCTTTTGGAAGATTATTTGAAATCTATTATTAGTATTATAGTTTTTATTATTTGAAATCTCCATCGTGAAAAAGAAAAAAATCATCAACAAGCTTATAAAATAAAGAATTTACATTGGTTACTTGTATATCAATCCTGAAAAATATATATTATAATCAATCTAATTAAAGAACCTTTAATACACATTAGAGGTATTTAATATCTTATTTGTATTAGCTACAGCCATTGAAAATTAAATACAATTATTGTAAAACCTGTTTTGGAAAGAGATCATCAAAATTTATGTGTTAAATATTAGCCTTTATAGCCTGATCATACTTTTGTAGGAAGACTGTAATGAGTATATCATCCAAATAACTAACATTTAAGATTTCATAAAATAGATAGCACATCTAATAATAACATTTTATAGGTTTTAATAAATTAGGAATACTTAAGTTTGTTAATTTATAATTATAAATCCTTTTAATATATCATTAAAGCATTCCATTAGCAGTCATTCACATTTTAATTTGATTTGTCCCATATTTTACATCAGACTCTTAGCTGTGTTCCTCCTCATTTTCTCATTATTTTAGTTCTTACTGTGTGTGCTACATTATTGGGGAGTGTCCTTGAGACTGAATTCTTTGAAGTTCCCCTACAGATCTCTTGGTCCAGGGCTGAGGAATATTGTTTTTTAACCTGTTGACTTGAAACTTGTGACTTTACCATAAGGAACATAGAGGCAGCTTGAGGTTGATCATCTTCCTCAGAGCCAGAAAGACTCTGAAGATGAGGGGAATGGTGAGGCAGAGCGTAGATCATCCTTCCCACAATTAATCTTGTCTTCTGCAGTGCCGGTGGGATCCTTAAGGTCGCCCCTTCCCCATGGGGTAGGAGTTTGTTAGTGGTTGGATAGCTGAAGTGATAAGATTGCACAGAGACTAGATGTTTAAAGGAGTATTTCACCTTGCTGGTGAGCTTGCTTTGAAAAAAAAATAATAAAAGAATAAAAAAGAGAAAGAAAAAAAAAAGATTTTAAAACTTCCTTCCATTGCTAGATCTGAAGATTGTCCCATGGAGGGGACAATCTCTCTATATATATATATCTCTATATTCAGAGGGCTCATAAAAATTCCTACATTTTATGTTTTTAGCATCTTGCTCACTAAGCACATGTAATCTTCCCTTTTGCTTTTGGTCTAACCCATGGTTACCCTGGTGTCCAGAATGGGGTCCTTGCACGCTTCCAGAACCATCTCCAGCGTTCCTTGGTAACTTTGCTGTTTCCTTTAGGGTCCCTAGTAGGGCACCTGCTGGCCCACCCTTTAGGTACCAACTTAACTTGTCAAGGTCGGGAACAATAGGCTGGGGTGAGCCAGTTAAAACCCGGGGACTCCTAGCTGTGCCCACATAGGAATGCTGAAAATAGAACTCTACAGGATTTTTATTAAAACAACTCAGTGTACAGAGTTCATATAGAGTTTACTCAGATGATGGTTTAAACAAAACAAAGTCCACAGCAACTTCCATATCTCAGAAGCAGGAGACCCCTTGGCTAATTTGAAATTATAGATGAATACAAACCTTCCTAACAGCTGGAGAATAGACACCACAAGCCCTGCTCCCAGCATTCTGGGATCAGTCACAGGTGTCCTTCTTCTCAAAACATAGTGCCAGCAGACTCACAGAGTGTTCTGCAAGCAGAATACTTTTGCCTTGACAGACTAAAAACCAACTACATGTATATATGGGTGTGTCAGTCTCTTGTAAATTCAAATAAACATGAGATGCTCTTGAGTAGATTAGAAATTGAACATAGCTGGACCAGCAGGCTTCAAAAGTAATCACCTTTACCAGCTGACCCATCATCCCATCCCCAGAATACACACCTGTAACCACACCTTACCTGCCATAATGAACTGTATCTCTTCAAATTGTCAGCTAAATAAAGCTTTCTTTCCTTAAATTGCTTTTGCCATGTATTTTACCCAGAAACAAGAAGACTAACTAATTAAATGCCATTTTTTTCATTCAAGGAGATTGTGTACTTTAACCATATCCTCTATCCTCTCCTTCTGTTCCTCTTCTTTTCTAAAATAGTCCCTGCTCTACTTTGATATCATACACACACACCTATAAATATATAGACATGTGTAATATGTATGTATGATTTAGATTCCTCATATAAAATGAAATATCAATTTTGTCTTTTTTCCAATTCTAATTTCACTTGATCATCTCCAGTTGATCCATTTTTATGCAGATGTCATAATTTCATTCTTATTTATGGCTGAATAAAACTTCACTGTGAATGAATGCCATCTTTTCTTTATCCATTCAGGCGTTGATGGAAATTTAGGATGTTTCTATAACTTGGTTATTGTGAGTTATGACATAATATATATATAAACATGCGAGTATCTCTGTGTTATAAGCATAATCTCTGTATAATACTCCCCAAACAATCTATTGAAAAGATTCCCACCAAGGACCATAGACTTTCTATGCCACATCCGTAGGAATTTTAAAAAGGACAAATAAAAGACCAAGCTGAAAGAAGCTACTAATTATTCTTGACATTTTATAATGTACTGTTCCCATATTCAGAATGTTCTGTCACAGAGTTTAAAATGTGAACTTTCACAGAAGAAAGTCTGAACTAAAGCCTTTTGAAAGGAGTGGCCACTTGTCCCCAGCTTTGCCTTAAGTTGAACAAGATTTTAGCTGAGTAAAATGTTTTCATTTCACCCAAGTGAAAAGCCATCAATCAGTAGGTCCTTCTATAGCTTTAACCTGACTAACACATGATTAAGAAGTAATATGGGAAGTTTTGGAGTTTTTGCTATAACTTGAAAAAAGTCAGATCTGCTAGTCCTAATATTATTAATGATATGGTTTTCTGCCTTATACTTCTCTGATGTTTCCAATTTTTCTTCAGAGACATATTACCTTTATCTTCAGAAAAGTGTTGAAAAAGCAAAAGTAAGAAAATAGTACTATCAATCTTTAATTTAGAGAAATAATGGCCATAAACAGAAAGGCAAAATATCAACATGCTAACAGTGAATGGCTTTGAGAAGAATATGTGATGTCTTTTGGATTCTTTAGAACTATTCTATAATATACAATTTTTCTACAAACAACATGTGCTTTAACAGCAGTTTTGAGGAACAGGAAAATTTTAGAAAAAAATGGTTGCTTTATTCAACTATAATAAATTAGAAATTAAGGTAAGAGATTGCAATGGGCTGGCTAAAAGAAAGCTGTTCTGATCAGTCCCCACAAACCAGACTCCACAAAATGGTCACCTGGTGGGTACAAAGTAACTGTAATGGATGTGTGGATTTGAAGAACATCAAACCTCTTGTCCTCAAAAACACCATTTATTTCTCAAAAGTAGGGCCATATCAGTCCCCAGCTCTACCTGTTATTCTTATCACTAGAATCATTTCTTCACCTCCTAGGAAAGTATTACACTGGAATTTCCCCTCTGAAAACGTAACTGTGACATGTTAAAGAAGGGAACTTAAGAGAGGATTTGTTTTTGGCTTACAATTTGAGAGAGTACTGTAGCAGGGAAGGCATGAAAATGGAAATTTGAGGTTGCTGGCTCACATCTGGATGGATCAGGAAGCAGAGAGATAAAGCTGGTATTCATCTTTTCTACTTTTTCCCTTTTATTGAATCTGGGCCCCCAGATCATGGAACGGTACAAATCACTTCTGGCAGACCTTCCCTACTAGGAAAACAAAAGTTACTCCTGTCTGGAAAAGCCGTGCAAGACTCACCAAGAGCTGTGTCTATGATGTTTCTAAATGAAGTGGACAGTAAAAATTAACCATCACAGTGGCCTTGTGAAGACTAGCTAGTAGTTTCTATAAAACTAGAAGGTGGCAGAGACCACCGTCCAAACTAAATTTGTGCCCTATGTCTGCATTCTATCTAAGCAAGAGTGATATACAGTACACAACCTTTAACTTCTTTTGGAATTGATTCTCTCTCCTGTGTAATGAAGATGTGGACTCCAAACTCATGGTGGGACTTGGGTCTAAGTTCAAGGAACAAAATTTCTCAATTTAGATAACCAAGTGCTGAGAGAATAGATAGGAATTTAAAGAAGTGTTCAGGGGACATCATGGAAAAGAAAAAATTCAGGCTCTTGAGACATACTGAGGAGTTTGGTTTGCCTCAATGCTCCACCATGTCCCTGATGGAGGAACTCTCCTCAAGGATTTCTGAAGAGTAATGTCTCTTTAGAGAACAATGCTGTGGACTATGAGATGCTCCTCATCTGATCTTGATGATATTGGAGACTTTTACTGCTCATCTCAAGACATCATATCACATGAGAAATTTTATTACTTATTCTCTAGAGGGACACCTTATATTAGAGCACAAATTAGCAATATTATAATTATGGGTATTAAATTTATATAGTCCTCCCCCATGTATCCATGAAGAGAATTAGATAAGTTTTTTTTTTCTAATCACAAAATGAGACTGGGTAGACACAGTACATAAACAACAGGCTTTTCTATGACAATTAAGGGAGGTTTAATTTTTTATCACTTCCTTAGGAAAAAATATCAGTAAGGAAAGAAGAAATCCAAAGCCAGCTGAAAAAAAGAATAAATCAAAGACTATAGAAAAACCATGTTTCCCTGCTAAATGAACTTATGAATTAACATTTGATGAATCACTACAGCATAAAATAAACCCTGGAGATTTTAACTAGAGACCATCCTCTCTTAGGTTTGCATCCAGCTTCTTGTAGCTTCGGTAGCAACAATCTTAGTCCAACAATGAAGCTGACTTTGTTCCTAAATTTTAAAAAATTGCTTTTTTCAAGTTATTTTTCTTTATTACCAAATTTCCTACCCTGATTCATTACAGCCTCACTGGACAGACTTCTCATACACTGAACTGAATTTTTAAATCACTCAGTGGAAACTGTAAGTCTAATAGAAATAGAGATAATTCATTCTGGATCCCTTTACTATTCCAAATACTCAAAAGCAATAAATGCACCTGTCTTGACACCTTGATTTGTTAACTCATAGAAATCCAGTCAGCCCTATACTGGATTCTTATGGGACTCAATGAGGCAAAGATGAGGAAGTCACTAATACCCAAGCTCAATATGTGTGTTCATCATCTTTTTTTATAACTATTATAATAGCATTCTTAAAGGGTCTACAGCACAGATTACTGAAAATAATAGAATCAGTAACTCATGGTGCTTGGAATAAAATTTAAAAATAGAGCAAGCCAATCATTTATCCAGAAATGAACTCTAAATAGCAGATCGATAAATGTCCAATTTATCAATTGTCAATCCAATTGAGCTAAAAGGTCAAAGTCAACAGCCAATCCCTAAAAGATAAACATCGAACTAACCACTTGAAAGATGAGCCTTCTGGGTTATTTTTCAAGCAGTATTGAGAAAAATCAGCAGTAGTTTCACATAACAGAGGGTAAATTTTTACAAAGACTAGACTTAAAACTTTCACCACCCAGAACTGACTGATACAAGTCCTGGCCATGGGAACATACATGCTTGACAATAAACAGATATGATTAAAAGCCACCAAACCTGAAATCTCACCACAGAAACTAAAACAGCAATTTAAATAATATGAAATGGCAATGAGGCAACCATCTGACAATAACAATGTTGGGAATTTAAAACTAAACACTTTTCGAAGAAATCTCTGTTTCTGTGAAGTATATCCAAAAAATATCAGAAACTGAAACCTGGGTGTTGTTTGTTCAAGTGCTCATGCACATATAGACACATGTATGTGAATGCCAGAGAACCTTGGGTTCTAAGCATCTTTTGTGAGATATGATTTTTTTGTCGTGGAGCTTACCAAGTAGGCCAGAGTGCCTGGTCAGTGAGCCCAGGGATCCTCCAGCCTCCACTTCCCCAGACTAAGATTACAAGATTTCAAACCTCGATTTTTTTTGTTTTTTTTTTTCTTTCCATTTTTTTTTATTTTTATTGTCCATAATGAGTTACATTGTTTAGTGGGCCAACCATGAGTTGTTATCCCCAATTCCCCGTTGCCCCCCTTCCCCATCCCCAGTCAGCTGGATATCCTCCTCCGTGGGCCGTCTGTATCAGTCTTTGTGGTAGGGGACCATGGATAGCACCTCGATTCAAAAAAGAAAAAAAAAGTGTTTTGCTAATGAAACTGAAGTCATCTTGTTTTGAGGGCAAGCACTTTGGCAACAAAACTATCTTCCAAGCCCTTGTCCCTAATTTTGGTGTTATTGTTTAGTTTTTCTTTAAAATTCTTAAATAGCTGGCTCCTTTTAGCTAAGGGATCTTATTTCTTTTCTTATTTTCATTAAGTAAAAACTATGCGTGAACAAGTCATGTGTTGGTACCTTTTCCGTCCTCCCTGCTCGCCTTCTACTATGGGCCCTGCTCAGGTGGGATTTTTGGTATGCTTAGGGCTAAGTGTTGTGTGAGCAGCAGTCGATAACACTAAATTATGCTTTTTAAAAACTATACTAGAAACATACTAAAAACATGTAGACTTCTCCCTGATTATATTATCATATAACAAAAGTAATACTTCACAAAAGAAAAGACAGATAGATGAGTAAAAGTTTATATTATGATTATAATCAGTCAGGGTATAGAATTTGTTTCCAGAAGAATTACACATTTTACACAGATGTATCACATTGTAGTTATGTGTACAGACAGATGAGTTTATGTACCAATTCACTTTTGTAAACCAGTTTGTTTACATTCATAAAACATTTTTTAAATAAATATGTAAAAGTGCAAAAAAATTAAAAATAAAAACTATACCCACTAGTGGAGAAGAAGGGAACTAGCAGGATGGAGAGGGGGAAAGGAGAGAGTGACAGTGGGTGAAATGAACAAAATGCGTGATGTATGAAAACATCATATTGAAACCCGTTATTATATATAATTTATATATTAAAAATATGCCCATAAGTTGTTGCTAGCAATAAAAGTAAGTAAATAACCAAGTCTTTAAGCATCCCTCTGTCTATTGATCTCCTGTCATAGATGCATTTCTTCATCTCTTAGCTATTTCTGCCTGGGTGCTTTTAGATTATTTATGAATTACTTACAATGATTTCATATTGCTTATAGGCCATACTCAGCCCAAATATGAGAAGAATACACAGGTGTGCTTGTTGGATATAAATCCAGTTAATTGACTGCAATGGTGAACAGGAAGATTTTTTAAGAAACACTATTAATGGAGGAGCTTGTGTTTAATACATCATAACCATATCCATATTTGTTCCTTAACACAGTGACTTCAAATAGACCTAAAAGTTGGCTTAGATTTCATTTTAGAGACGTGGAAAACAGGATCAAACACTGCTTGTTTGGTCTCGTGGGCTCTCAATTAGACACTAATTAAGATATCCATATTAGTCCAGATTCAAATGCAATCCCTATTTGAGTTTCTGGGAAGAACATGAAAGTATTTGTTCACAGAGTTTCTCAACTGCTAGTGATTTTTCAATGTCAGAAAACATTTGGCAATGTTTAGTGATGTTTTTGCTCTACATAACTTGGAGTAGATGGGGAGAGTCATCCTACAATACTTTAGGTAGGCTCCACAGTGCTACAGAGACCCTACCATACTACAGTCAGTCCCAAATTGAAGGAATTTTCTACCCTCATGTGGCAAAGTGCCAAAGAACTTTATTTTAGAGGGACAAAGGCATATAAGAATGCCACTGAATATTATATATTACTAATGTAGAAATTTAAACAGTGTCATGGAGTCAAGTAAGGTAGCATTAATCATTCTGTGTTGCTCTGTAACACTTTCTGCTGTGGAAATAGAGATGTTTCTGAGAAGAGTCGTTCCAATGGAGAAGGATCTGGGAGGTGTCAGGACCCGCATTTCACAGATGAGAAAACAGGAACCGATAAAATGTATCATTTGTTCATTGCTATTCAACGAACAAAACTATAGCTCAGAAAACCAAGGGACAAAGACACTAGAAATAATTGTGGAAGAATTCAAAATGATCTTCTCACCTGTGTGACATTTTGGAGGTCAAAAATATTCCACAATCTGAGTACCTTGTATCAATAAAAACAAGGTCTTCTATCCTGAACAGCACCTTCCAAGGACCCCCATACTTCTTCCCTACAAGCCAAAGAGCCCACACTTTACAAGTCCAATTTCCCAGAGTAATAACAGATGTTTAGACTATGAGAGGATTTAATAGATTTCAAAAATGAGTTGGTCTGTTCACTAAAATACTCACCATAATGGAAAAGATGGATGACATGTGTCCTTACCTTCTGTCAGTCTGTCACATGTCCAATCAATCATCATCATGTATATTAGGCAAATACCAGATTCACACTGTAAGCCTATACATCTCTTTGTTCTTGTGTTCCTTATGGGAACACCACTATAGTCTTTACAACTCCCTTAACAAGGAGGATTCACTGGCATATTTGTTATCCAACCGCTATGAACCTAATCAGAATCAAGTAACAACTACAAGGAAACTATGATTCATGTTGTTTCCTCGTGGAGAGAAAGTGCAGTGGAACTTTGGAAATCCCACGACTCTAGTAATATCTGATCACTAACTTCAGTGAATTCCAAACCCTTATATTTGTTCACAACATATGAGAACTATTTTTAAAAAGAATGGTGATGTACATTTCTATTTTTCTCACAGAAAAAAAAAAAGAAGCTGAGTAGAAAGAGTTAAGACAGATGCTCAGATAACTGTTAAAATGAAGAGGTTATTTTCTTCCAGTAATTCCTGGGCTACTTTGTGGAACATGCAATATCAGATTTTGTCATTGGCTTTAGCATCCTACTGGGTCATGAATCCTCCCCAAGATATTTTCAATATCAAAATGTAAGTCTCAGTCATAACACCTTCAGTGAAGCAGCATGCACTCTCTCGTCACATTTCATCGGCTGGAGGGGTCACATAAGAGATGTAGCCCTTGAGATTTCCAGTGTAGTCACTACAACGTAGACAGTGTGATGAGGAATTCTTGGGGGCTGGGAAAATGGCTAACTGGGCAAAGCATTTGCCACACAAGCGTAAAGACCTGAGTTTGGATCCCCGGGACTTATGTAAAAGACCTTCATAGTGGTGTGTGCCTATAATGCCACCAGTAGAAAGGTGGAAACAAAAGAAAACCTGGGATTTGCTGACTAGCTAGTGCAGTGAACTATGAATACATTGTGAGACCCTGTCTCAAGAAAGGAGGAGGAAGAGGAGGTAAGCAGTGACTAAGGATGACACTCAATGCCAGGCTTTGGCCTCTGCATACATGTGTGTACCCATTGCATACATGCATTCTCATAAGCATACAAACATATGTAGATATACATGCATAAAATTCCCTCCTGATAAGTACAAATACCCCTGTTCACATTTCTCAGTGAAAAATTATATTAATATTTTGGTTGCATCTCTATAGAAGTAATCAGTTTTTTTATCTTCCTTGTAAATATACAGAGCATATAAATGTATTTATTTTCATCTGGAAGATAAAAGATTTTTTTAAATATTCAGTACAAGCGAAAGCAAGAATGCCCCTGCTCCTAACCTAGGCTTTGTCCTGTCCTGTGCACAAGGAAGCTATGAATGCCATCACAAGGGCAAAGCTAACATAAATCTCAGGCCAGAAAATTTTTATTGATTCTTCTATCTTTTTTTTGCTTTCTGCTTTATTTGTTAGTTTTGATTTTGTTTTTGATAGAAACGATTGCTATGTAGTCCAAGTTGGCCTCAAATTATTTATCCTGCCTTAGCCTCCTTCCTGAGTACTATGTTACAGTCACTGCTAAGCCTGGATCAAATCCCAAATTTGTAGTTGGTTCTATGTTCAAAATAACTAATGCAATGTTATATGAAATAAATGACTACCTGTATTTTATAAATTATATGAAGAAAATGGCAAATGAAACCACTTTTGATATTTGAAATAAGTGCTTGTTTTCAGCCAGGTGCAGTGGCTTATTCCTTTATTACCAGCATGCAAGAAGCTGAGGAAGAAGGATTTGGGGCTGTGAACTTGCGGTTAGCCTAGTCTACAGAATAAAGTCAAGGCTTGCTTGGGTTAAGCTGCCTCAAAAAATAAATTAAATTTATTTTCTCATGCAAGATAAAATATCATCACTATTGGAGACCGTTGGAAATTCTAGCATGTACCACTTAAATCATAGCTCCAAATATACAAAACTGACATCTCTTAATTCTGTATTGACTCTATGGATGGATCACAAGAGCTCCTATATTACCCTAGGTTCTCCCCCCCTTGTTTCCTTGAAAAAGTACAAGCATCTATTCAAGTTAAAGAAAGCATTAAGGTATGCAGCTAAAATGGTTATACATTAGATGACTCTGGACTATGCTTAATCTGGGTTCTTGTTTTTAAAAAAAAAGCTTTTCAATTTTAATTAAAATAAAATTGGCCCTGGGAGAAAATGTATCTCTTCCAATGATTATTGTATTCTGCAGTTCTCTGTAATTTCAACCATTACACTGCTGGCTATTGCTTTTTCCATAGTTCTTAAATAGTCTCAAAATTGACCATCGCTGTTGCCCAGGCAACAGAGAGGACAATGTTAATGGAAGCTACTTAGGACACACTGTGAAAAGCTTAGAAATAAAATTGTTAGACATGAAAGGCACCATGTCAGCAGCCATATGAACTGTGAAAGGCTGAACTAAGCAGTTCCATGTCCTGGCCAACTTTTTCTCTTAAAAATCCCTTCTACAAAATGGATTCTGATCTAAGAGCTCAGACAGCATCTCCGATCAGAATCACTTGTTTATTGAAAGTAGAAAAAATTCATTATGTTATGTTCTCTATGCATCTAGAATAGACTTTGATTTATGTCCAGATGAATGAGCTGTTTTTTTCTCTTTCTTTCTAGCAACAAAGTCATTTTATATTATATACAAGTTGCAAAAAATCTTCTGAATTTTCTAAGATTATAATTAAAATCCACTTGATTTAAACTGCTTCTCCCATTTTGCACTCACAAACCATAAATTCTGGAGGAGATCAAAGAATAAATGGCAATTTGACATGGGGAGGTTGATGTATTGCTGCAGAATGGGTTTTATACTGGATGTGGAGGGAGTCATAAATTAAATGCTAAGTGTTATGAATTATCATGCTTTCAGGAATATAAATGTGCCTAAAATGCTATGCAGGTGGAATGATAAAAATATGAATCTACTTTCCTGGCAATTTAAAAAAACCTTTTAAAGCTGTCAAAAATAAAATGAGCTAAAGATAATTAAGAAGGTCCTCTTTGATATCGTTTACAGCAAACCCTACCTTAAAAAAGTAACCCTTTTCTGAAATACACTTGACATTGGTTTGTGTTGGCTTTGCTGGGGAAAACTAATAAGAATTCATTTATCTGGAAAAAATGGAGAAAAATCTGTGGGGTGAGGGGAGTACAGAGCTCTGTGTTTTTGTGATATTATGACATTCATTCCTAGGCACTCCACTACAGATGACCACAATTTAATTTTTCAGTTCTCATTTGAAAGAAAAATCTGGGTATGATGAAAGTCATCTAACCAGACGTAAGATTTTAAAAATCACCAAGACCTCTAAGAGGCCACTCTGAAAGAAGAAAGATTTTATTCAGAAAGAATGCAAGCTGTCAGGCTACCTCACCAGGGCGGAGAGAAGAGCATCTAAGAAATAAGGGCGAGATGAAACTGAAGTCCAGAAATTTGTCACATAGGCCCAGGTGGCCATGTAGGCCTAGTGGTCACATAGCTCTCAAGTCGTCACATAGGCCCAGGTGGTCATGAAGCTCTCAGCATCAGGGAAGGATGTTCTGGTCAGACAGAGACATAGCAGGAGGGGGTTTACAAGGCAGGCTTTATCTATAACTCCTGTTGACACTTCTCTTGAAGCTCACCACACTGGTTCCAGAGGGGGAAACTGAGGTGCTGCCTGCATTTCAACCTAACAAACACATCTTCTTGACCCTCCCATTTGGGGACAATGACGAGTTTACATGGTGAATCCACTCCAGCATTCCAAGTTCTCTAAGCCTTTTAATCCCTTCATCAGCATTAACTCAAGGTATATCAGGCAGCTCAAGCTCATTCACAGTGGGGCATCTTTGGATCCATATGTCAGCCATCCAATTAAATACACTCTTGGTGCCACTTCTAACTGCATGAGCTGCACTGTTAAATCTATAATAACTAGTAAATAGGACCATTTCAATAAATTCAGCCTGATCCAGTCTTACATTTATTCCTCCATTATCCCACACCCTTAGAATCCAATACCACACATTTTACACATACTTCTGCTTATAAAAGTTAGATAACACTTGAAGTTCTTTAGGGCTACATTTCACCTCCTCTACAGCCATGCTTTCTATCTCACTATTAGGAGCCTGCTTCACCTGAGCTCTGCATGTGAGGAAGGGTGGGGACTGAGGAATATGCTCTTGTCCAGCACCTTCTGCAGGGAGTATCATTCATTGCAGACTCCTCAAAGAAGGATTAATGCCCTCAGGCAAAGGACAATAAAGGCAATACATCAGGGTCTGGGGTGGGGATGCTACTGCTGCTAAGGGAGGGAAGACTATTTCCTCAGGTGAAATAACTTCATCAGAATTTGACAGTTCATGTCCCCAGATTCTTCAGGGTCTTGTCACACATCCCCATCCCAAATTACAGGATCACTCTCGTTTCTAATCAGTGCCCAAACTTTACCTTCCGATAGCCTGTGAGGCTGAGACTTGAACCTGCATTGCATGTCAGCCAATCTTACAATGAGAGCTTGACTTTGGTTTTCTACAATGTGAACCCTGTTTCAGCAAAAGAGGTAACTCTCCTCCAGAACACACTTAGAAATCTTCAAATCATGTATGTGGGTTTTAAGCTCGGAAATTTTCTTCCAAGCGTCTGCTTGCCCTCAGTAGTTGATCCAGATATTCTAGAAGCAAGAAAGCAGCATCCTTATTATGGATTTGCTTTACCTGCCCAGGGTGCTTCTTTAAAATCTACCATCTATGGGTGGCTTACAGAATGTCTTATCCACCATCGTGGTATTCCACACATCATTGCTTTGATCAAAGGAACTCACTTCACAGACAGAAAAGTGTATCAGTGGGTTTAAGATTATGGAATTTGCTGGTTCTATCATGTGCCCTGAAACTGGGGTCCTGTGGATCCAGTCCACTCCACCCAAGTTCATATGGAATGTACACCAAAGAATGGACAACACAGATAGTGAGGTTTCTTATCAAATACCACATGCTTTATTCAAATTTATCCAAGTGAAGGAAAAAGGTAAGGAAGTGAAGTAAAAAGGGGAGACAATGCATTACCACATAAGCTGATAAATTTACAAAATATCACCCAAAGGGGGAGGTACTATATAAAAACTTCTAAGGAAAATCAAATAATAAGAATCATGATCCCATTATAGAATAATTTTCCCTTCCATTGGATCCTGCAGGATCTGAGGGAAGGGGGTACTCACCACCTTCACCGTGTTCAACCAGAGCCAAGCAGGAAAAAAGCCACTGGATTCTGGCAGGATTAGAATTTTAAATTGTGCTGTAGGTGGGACAAAGCCCCAACTACAGAGGAGTTAGGCAAGGGTGTGTGAGGTCATGCTGGGCTGGCTCTACTCCTACCTAGAATATCTACCTTCTAATCTCCCACTTTTCTGTAACAGGGTGAGCTGGGGGTTAGAATTGAGATAATGCCCAGCAAAAATTACAATGCACTCCAAAATTTAAGGAGTACCCGAGTTCTTGTCCACAAAGTTAAAGAATTAAAATCATAGACAAAAAGATATTAAGGTATAGTGGGGGACTTTATTATTTAAGGGAACATAGGGAGTTACAGAGTTCTCTACCCACCAGTGTGGGGATAAAATGTGGAGAGTTTTAACAGAATGTGTGCTATTCAGCTAAACAAGTGGAAGAAAATATAACAGAGGGCTCCCATCATGAGGAAAAAGGTTCATGTGGGGAAAATCTGGAGCTTTCCCTCACCATTAGGCTGGGGTCGGGGAAGACCTTACCTTTCTAAGGCCTGGATATTCAGAAGTCCTTCTAAGATGCCATGTGGAAAAAGAAAAGAGGCTGGCCTTTGTTTTAGGTAAGCTTTTTAAAAGTTCCCCCCAGGTAAGTCAGAGAGACAGCTGATTGGTCTATCCTAACCAATCAGTTTTAGCGCCTAGGTTTTAGCTCTAGCTAGACACCTCCTA